>PVJC01003057.1:0-73595 GCA_004026665.1 Murina feae
TGCCTGGCCAGCCTGAGTGAGGATCTGAGGGCCATTTTCAGGCTGCCCACAGCTCCCATTGACCCAACGTCCCAGCGAGGCTGGCTGGAATCAGGTTTCTGGGAGTTATTTATCTTCCATAATTGAAACTATAATTGAAACTTTGTTGCCTTGAGCAGAGGCCCAGCTGGCCTAGGCAGGCAGTTTGAACTCTATTCCTGGTGCAACAGAAGCCTCCTGTTTGTTCTAGCTCTGTGGCTGCCGGCCGCCATCTTGGCTGAGTTAATTTGTACACAGCCACTCTGATTGGCTGATGGGCATGGCTTGGCTGGTGGGCGTGGGTTGTGTGTCTTAGAGTGATGGTTAATTTGCATATTACTCTTTTATTAGATTATATACTAGGGGCCTGGTGCACAAAAATGTGTGCACTTGGGGGGGGGGTCCCTCAGCCAGACTTGTGCCCTCTCACAGTCTGGGACCCCTCGGGGGATGTCCACCTGCTGGCATGCCTGGCCAGGCTGGGTGAGGGGTTGAGGGCTGTTTTCAGGCTGCCCACAGCCCCTTCAGGATTTGGATCCCTACTGGGGTGCCTGGTAAGCCTGGGTGTGGGGCTGATGGCTGTTTGTTAACTGGCTACAGCTCCCATTGACACAAGGTTCCAGCAAGGCTGGCTGGAAGCAGGTTTCTGGGGTTTATTTATCTTCTATAATTGAAACTTTGTTGCCTTGAGTGGAGGTCACAGCCTGCCTAGGCAGGCAACGAAGCATCCTATTTGCTTCAGCTCCCTGGCTTCCATAATTGAAACTTTGTTGCCTTGAGCAGAGGCCTCAGCTGGCCTAGGCAGCCAGTTTCCTCCATCGCTGGTGCTACCTGTTTGCTCTAGCTCTGTGGCTGCTGGCCACCATCTTGGCTGGGTTAATTTGCATATCATCTCTCTGATTTGCTGGTGGGCGTGGCCTGGCTTGTGGGAGTGGCTTAGGTGTAATAGAGTGAGGGTTAATTTGCATATTACTCTTTTATTAGACTAGAGGCCTGGTGCACAAAAATTTGTGCACTCGGTGGGTCCCTCAGCCTGGCCTGTGCCCTCTCACAGTCTGGGACCCCTTGAGGGATGTCCACCTGCTGACTTAGGTCCACTCCCGGGGCGATCGGGCCTAAGCTGGCAGTCAGACATCCCTCTAGCAGCCCAGGAGTGTTGGGAGATGTCCACTTGCCAGCAGAGAGCAGGTCTAAGCTGCAGTTGAACATCCTTAGCACTGCTGAGGAGGCAGGAGAGGCTCCCACAACCACCACTGTATTGGTAGCCATCAGCCTGGCTTGTGGCTCAGCAGAGCTCCCCCTATGAGAGTGCACTGACCACCAGGGGAAGCTCCTGAATTGAGCATCTGCCCCCTGGTGGTCATTGTGTGTCATAGTGACCAGTCATTCCCAATAGTTCTGCTGTTAGGGTCAATTTGCATATTATCCTTTTACTAGAGGCCCAGTGCACAAAAATTTGTGCACTTGGGGGGTGGGGGGTTCCTCAGCCCAGCCTGTGCCTTCTCGCAGTCTGGGACCCATGGGGGATGTCCACCTGCTGGCTTAGGCCCGCTCCATGGACGATCGGGCCTAAGCTGGCAGTCAGACACCCCTCTGGCAGCCTGGGAGCCCTCAGGGGATGTCCACTTGCCAGTGGGGAGCAGGCCTAAGCAGCAATCGGACATCCTTAGCGCTGCTGAGGAGGCAGGAGAGGCCTAAGCTGTAATCGGACATCCTTAGCGCTGCTGAGGAGGCAGGAGCGGCCTAAGCTGCAATCGGACATCCTTAGTGCTGCTGAGGAGGCAGGAGAGGCTCCCACCACCACTGCTGTACTGGCAGCTATCAGCCTGGCTTGTGGCTGAGCAGAGCTCTCCTTGTGGGAATGCACTGACCACCAGGGGGCAGCTCCTGCATTCAGCATCTGCCCCCTGTTAGTCAGTGTATGTCAGTGACCAGTCATTCCCAGTGATTCTGCTGTTAGGGTCAATTTGCATATTGCCCTTTTATTATATAGGATTATATAGGATAGATAAGGAAAGAGCCAGAGTTTCTCTTACCAAGTCTCTTCTATCTAATGTTAAATTGTAATGTCCACAGGAAGTGGAATATTCTGCTCATTCAAATTTATTCCTTAAATGATGATCACAGCTGAAAGCTTATCCTATCTAATAAAAGAGTAATATGCAAATTGACCATCACTACAGCACACAAGATGGCCACCCCCATGTGGTCAAAGATGGCTGCCACAAGATGGCTGGTAGGGGAGGGCATTTGTGGGTGGTCAGGCTAGCAGGAGGGGGCAGTTGGGAGAAACCAGGCCTGAAAGGGAGAGCAATTGTGGGCGATCAGGTCTGCAGGGAGGGAAGTTAGGGGCGACCGGGCTGGCAGGGGAGGACACTTAGGGGCAATTGGGCCAGCAGGGGAGCAATTAGGCATCGATAAGACTGGCAGGGGAGTGGTTAGGGGGTGACCAGGCTGGCAGGCAGAAGCAGTTAGGGGCAATAAAGCAGGCAGGCAGGTGAGCAGTTGGGAGCCAGCAGTCCTGGATTGTGAGAGGGATGTCCCAGATTGGAGAGGGTGTAGAATGGGCTGAAGGACACACACATACCCATCATGAATTTCATGCACCGAGGCTCTAGTCTGTAATAATTATGATGATAATGTTAACAACAGGAATTATTTAGTGAGCTTTTATTGTAATGCAGATATTGGGGTTGATGTATGCATTATCTCATTTAAATCTTTCAGCAATGCTGAGACAGATACTGTTATTATCTCTATTTTATATCGGAAGGTGAGGAAACAGACACAGAACAGTTAAAAGACATGCCCAAGGTTACATTAGGCTAATGTGTAGTTAAACTGTCATTTGTGTAGTGAAGGTTAGCATCTTGATGATTTTTTTCCTTGGATGCTTTATGCTTGCTTAGATGTTTAGAATCATCATTCTGGATGCTTCCATGGTTGATTCTGTTGCAGGTGGCTATTTGTATCATCAGCTGGGAAGCTGAACATTACCAAACATTTCTTTTCAATTTTATAATTAATGGTTCTATTTTGGAAAAATGAGGTGAATAAAGGACAAGGAAAAAAACACCTATCACCGCAAAATATAAACATAGAAATTTTAGAAAAAGTTTCCTTAAGGATGAATAATAAAACATGGAGAAATATGAGGCACAGACATGTCAACTGACTTGTTCAAGGTCAAAGAAATAGTTACATAATCAAGTTTTACTTTGTCAAGGGAATTAAGTGTTCTAAGTAACTAATTTATTTTAATGTTGGAAGATCTCTATAAATCTCCCTGCATTACTTAGATAAATAATTTGCCATGGAAATTGTTTTTCAGTAATGTTGTTTGGCTATTTTAGTGTGTGTTTTTCATAATCTCTAATGCTGAATTTCTCATCAATTCAGCCCTCCAGATTTTATTAGGTTTTGTGTGCTCGGGAAATAACACCATCAAAGCAGAGTTATCATCACATACGCAGGACAATTATATTGATATATCATGTGCTATATTTTAATTTCAAAATTATTGTCTCATTGTTTTCTCCCGGAGCCCAGTTTTATTTCTTTCTTCTTATCGTTAAAGGTACAGTGACAAGTAATTCATCCTTAAAAAAAACAAGAGAAAGGAAAGGTTTGCTTAAAAAAATATAGCTAGAAAATCTCCCACAGAGTGAATTCCCACAGTGTTATGGAGGATGTAAATTTAGCCCAGTGTGATTCAAACAATCAAGTTAGGAATTTTAATTTAATGGTTTCTTCCTTTGAATTGTTAGACGCTCACCTCATTGTGCAAGTTGTGTTTGAATTGAAGAAAATTAAACTAAAATGTGTTGAATTTGCCTCAATCAGGTTATTCTAAGAGGTCTGATTCACAGGCTGAGTGATGCACTAGAAAGAATGAATCAACAAAAGAAAGAAGAGGAAGCTTAAATTATTTCGCTTTAATAATAATTACTCTATTATCTTTCAATATTTTTAGAATTTAAGTGTTTGGTTTTTGTGATGACAATATCATTAGTTGTTTCAATAGACTTGGGGAATTCTCTTATTTTTATTTCAATATAACCCAGAATCCCATGTGTTTGGTATGTTGGTCAGAAACCTCAGTGCCTAACAGATTAGAGGGTTTGTGAATCAGTTCCTGCCCAACTGGCTTGGTTGTGGCAAATAAAATGTTGGAAAAGAAAAATAAATGTTGGATGAAACATCAGACGAGAATAAGAACCAAGTATTTTTTATGATATCATAGGGAATAGTCCAATAAACCAAGCCAAGTGGGTCTAGACAATAATGGCTCATGTTTGGAATTACAATTGTAAGATTTGGTAAAATACAGCACTTTTCTTGGAAAGTAAGAAAACATATAAAAAAGCCCATGAAGTGGAAAGTGATTTGGATATAAGCCTTTTTACATGTTTACCTATAAAGAAAGCAAGGTTAATAAAGTGAGCCTCTGACAGTAAAATGGAGTTCTTACCACTTAGAGGCTTTAAAGTTAGACCTTGTAGGGAACTTAGAGACATGTGTGTTGTTCAACTTAATTTCAATGACTTCGAGACTAAAACCCAGAGGTAGTGTTACCCCAAGGGTCACACTGGTATTGATTGGCTGGATTAGAAAAGGTATTTATTTTCATTACATTGAGGGGAAGCTAAATTTGTTATCCTAAAATATGACTTTGGGAATATTATTTAAGTTGCTTATTTAAAAAAAAAAGACTCAGGAAAAACCTTTGACCTTCCTTCTAGCTGCTTAAAAGAAGTTAGATAGCCCTAACCAGTTTGGCTCAGTGGATAGAGTGTCAGCCTGTGGACTGAGGGGTCCCAGGTACGATTCCGGTCAAGGGCATGTACCTTGGTTGTGGGTACATCCCCGGGGAGGGGTGGAGGGGTGGAGGAGGCAGCTGATCAATGTTTCTCTCTCATCAATGTTTCTAACTCTCTATCCCTCTTTCTTCCTCTCTGTAAAAAAGTCAATAAAATATATTTTTTTAAAAAGAAGTTAAATAGAGGAACTGCTCCAGGAAGAGAGGTATCACCACAGATATTTATGGTTTAATATGAACTAAGTATGATAGACAGGGAGGATCCAGGCAGAGCCCATTTGATCAAAGTCCTCTGTGTGTTGGGGGGAGGGGGGGCGGGAGGGAGTAAAGATGGCCTTATTTACCAAGTATTTACATTTCTATCTTATGTGAACTGCCTCCATGCCCTTTGAAGTCCCAAATCACAACTTCCCCACCCCCTTCTTAGTTCAAAATGGCACATAAACCTTAACTGCCAATCTAGTTTCATTGATTTCAGAGTGAGGAGGGGAAAGGGAGAAGAGATAGAAACATCAATGATGAGGGAGAATCATTGATCAGCTACCTCCTGCATACTCCCTACTGGGGATTGAGCTTTAAACCTGGGCATGGGCTCTGTCAGGGAATCAAACCAACATCTCTTGATCCTAGGGTTGATGCTCAATGACTGAGCCATACTGGCCGGGCTCATTTCAGTTTTTATAAAAGGCATTTCTCATACTTTGATGAAACATGTTAATGTAAAACAACTAGGCCACGCAGAACAAAATGACACCATGAGAAAGCTAACGTTTAAATAGAGAAGGAATATTCAGTCTAGTGGACTGATTTTACCAAGAACCCCAGAAACCAGAAGCCTATTCTACTAAAGAGCTAAAATGGCTTCAAGCCCCTTGACTTCTCCAAGTCTCTTTTTTTCATTTGTAAACAAAGGGTTTGGATTAGGTTATTGCTGAATTCCCTTTGTGTTATAGCAAGCTCCTCTAAAACATCCTGCCATCCTCTTTGAGGTGTGGGAAGAATTAATAAAATAATATAGAGTGATGATCTTTTTTGATCTTGATTGCAAAATTGCTCTCAGCTAAGATTAACCTCATTTATACGGTTTCCTATTGGGCCTTAATCACTTCAAAAAATCTGGATGCTTTTCAGTTTAATGTGTCAATAACATATTTGCTCAGTGCTTAGAACAGTAATTTTAGGGAATACTTTTCTCTCCAGAATCCTCAATAAGGAATTCTTAAGCAGCAACTGCATTGCATGCAGGGTACTCTTGGCATTGAGAGTTCAATGAACCACAGATTTTTGTTGAGGTCCTCAGGAGGGCTTGTAGTGCTATTGAAAAGAACAGAATTATGATTGAGGACACATTTAATTAAGTGACAAATGAATCAGCTAGATAATAATTATAGTTTGCAGCCTGTTTTTATTTAACCACCCAATTTTCTTATATTGAGGATTTCTGATCTTTAAACCCTCTTTATTATGTTTTAAATAACTCTATTAAGAGCTGACTCATCTAGCAGTGAATAACTCCCTTGTTTTCTTTGAGATAATTCTCAGATTTAAAAAATTTTTCTGGCATTTAAGTATAATGATGAAGGCTGTGGGAAAGAAAAAATCCCAATGATCATGTCTAAAAATATGTTATATATAGCTTTTTTTCCCTTGCTATGCTAATATTGTCCTCAAACCACATACTAAGAAAAATAGAGCATGTAGAAATGATTAGTCAAGTATGGGATGTAATGACCGGATAACATTCCAGACGCTGCAACACTGCTAGTCATCTATGTCACCTATCTGTCCCCCATTTTTACTAACTAATGTTCTTCAATTTCACTCCCAGTGGCAATATACATGGCTTTAACAAATTACATTACCAACTTCTTTTGTAGCAGGGGTAGCCACATGACACAATCCTATCAATTAGGTATCAAGATAAGTCACAGGATGGTCTCCCATAAAGCTCATTAAGATTAAGGGAAAGGTTGACCAACCTTGAACTAAGGAGAAGGGGGTAGGGAAGTTGTAGTTTGGGACTTTAGAGTACATGCTCTTTGCCTTCATTTTTCCTCTTCTCTGAGATGTGGGTACAATGCTGGATATAGAACCACCATGTTGAGTCCACAAGGAAGTTCTGTGAATTATACATCCTAAGTATGGCAGTGCAGAGAGATGGATAGAGCTTGGGATCCAAGAGACATTGTGAGATGTCGTGTCATTTGTTTAAGCTAATTTGGGTGGATTGCTTCTATTAATTGTGACTGAACATGTCTTAATGGATATGAGTACATCTTCTGTGTTAAGTGCTAAATCTTGCTGGGTACACAGAAAGTTTTCTAGGAAAAAAAATATATCCTATATAATAAATAAATGTATAATAATATATAATATATAATAATATATGATACATAATTTTATATATATATATATATATATATATATATATATATATATATATATATATATATATAATTCTATATAATAAAAGCCTAATGTGCAAATCGACCAAACAGTATAACGATTGGTGGAACGACCGGTCGCTATGATGTGCATTGACCACCAGGGGACAGATGCTCAATGCAGGAGCTGCCCCCAGGCCAGCCAAGGCAGGTGCCAGCAGGGGCCCTCCAATCTCTCCACTGGTTGCCCCCCAGAGGGAGGCGACCAGCAGCTCACCCTGCAGAGGGAAGCGACCAGCGGTGGCAGGGGAGGGCAGGGCCAGCAAGTAGGCGGTGCCAGGCGGCCCAAGGCGGGTGCCAGCAGTGGCCCCCCCAGATCACACTGCTGGTCACCCCTCAGATCAGCCCTGATCGCCAGCCCCTCCTAGGGACTCTACCCATGTATGAATTTCATGCATCAGGCTCTAGTATATATATAATTTTAATACTAGTAATGGGTGTGGTCTAAAAAACTCCATGAATATTGAAGGAGAGACTAGTCCGCTTATCTGAAAAGGCTTCTTGGGAGAGGTTTCGTTAGGCCTTTTGTTTTTCTTCATAAGGTTGGCTATGGCATTGCAGGGCAATGGAGACCTGAAAGACACCTGGGCAGAGCAATTACTTGAGTGATAGTATAGAGATTCTCAGGTTTGGTCTCAACAGCTAATCAAAGATATATAATCAGTATAGAATGTTTCTCAACTGTCTTGGTTTGTTATAGTGCAGTTCACAAAGTTAGTTTGAACTGGAAGTTGCAAAAGTTGTAGTTTTTGTGTGATTTCCATAATAGCTTGTTTCTTGATCTACTCATAACTGAGTATAGGATCAAACTCACTTTGGTGCTGTTTTTATTGCTGTTTAGATCATATATTATAGTCTGAAGGGTAAGCCTGGGTGGAGCAATATTGGGAATAGAGAACCAAATATCCATTTCTGTTCTTGGCAATTTGGCTGGTACTACTCCCAAACTTTTAATCCCATTGCAAGTCACCATGAGCTTGGTAGTTAAAGTAAGTGGGGAAAAAATTCTCATAAATTGTGTCCCTTTAGGGGTTTCCCAGCCCTTTACCTCTTCTGTGTCCAAATTGGTGATCATCAGGAATTTCTGAGTTGAAAGTTGATATTGACATGGGTCTGTGGATTTGGATATTTTAGATGTTATTTTCCTATGTATAGTTATTTAGATATAAGCTATGTTCATTTGGATGTTACACAAACAAACGTATGTTCAGATCTTACCTTCTGGAATCTATGTAAAATGAATGGTTCAATTCCATATATGAGCTTTCTGTTGCCAAAGTTGCTCTTTTGACCTGAAATCCTTCTTTAGGAACTTCTGATTTCAATGGCCAATTTTCTGGTTTCTTTCTTACATTTATCTGACTTTACAAGACAGGTGCTTGTACATGCAAATTATCACATGAGCCTGGAACAAGAATGCTAAATACATGAAAGATACGGGACCCCCTTACTCTCTTCCCATGCATTTATGCTCATGTTGTGCATTCCTGAGGACTCAGGGCACTTACTCACTGATGACAGGTTGCTTCAAGATCTTCTTTAACATAGT
This sequence comes from Murina feae, assembly GCA_004026665.1. Classification (NCBI taxonomy): domain Eukaryota; kingdom Metazoa; phylum Chordata; class Mammalia; order Chiroptera; family Vespertilionidae; genus Murina; species Murina feae. Next base: position 8,831 of record PVJC01003057.1, read on the forward strand.
GCTCCAAGTGGTGGCAACAAAAACTTTTGAACTGAGCTCAAGATGAAAGTCATTTTCCAACCACTGAATAGGTGGGCAGTGTGTACACTATTCCTGGGATACAAGACTGGGCTAATGTCTCAAGTATCCAAAGGAACACCCTTGTCTTCAGAAAGCCTGCATTTTTCTTTTGAGGACATGAGAAATGTTCTTCCAGGTAAAGGCTTCACAAAATAACTTGTATCTAGTTATCGTCTGAAACCTGTCTGCTCATCCACAACTCATGCAGTCTTCCTAGTACTGGAATTGATTTAGTTATCTCATTTGACATTCTTGTCTCACAAACAGGAAGCTATTTCCTTGAACATTTTGAGGGAACTGCTGAAATTCCCCTCGAAAAATGCTACTTCGTAGGTACCTACTGTATTAATTTCCTATTATTGGTGTAACAAATGATCACAAATACAGTGGGTTAAAGCAAGAAAATGTATTTTCTTAGATACCTGGAGATCAGAAGTCCTAAAGTCAAAGTGTGGACTGCATTCCTTCTGGAAGCTTCAGGAGAGGGTACATTTCCTTGCTTTTCTGAGCTACTGGAAGCCACCTGTATTCCTTGGAACATCTTTGCGAATAGAACACCTCACAAGTTTGTGAGAAAATCAACTTTTTCTCTGACTCTGACACTCCTGCACTTCCTCTTATAAGGATCCTTGTGATTAGATTGAGGCTCCCAAATAGTCCAAGATAACCTTTTTTCTCAAGGTTCTTAAATTCATCATATCTGTAAAGTCACTTTTTCCATGACAGGTAATGCATTCACAGGTTCTTGAAATTAGAATGTGGATATCTTTGAGAAGCCATTATTCTACTATCCATAGCCAATCCCTTTTGGCCATTTGATTGCTAACTCACCTTTATTATTTCACACACATAATGTTGTGCATAATATTATCCTGACACACCACTAGGAAAGGTAGATGCAGACTCTTTGGAAGAGGAAATAAAGATTCAAAAAGGTTAAGTTAGTTATCCATGAACATTAAAAGGGGGAGTTGGGATTCAAATGCTGTATCTTGACTTGAAGTCTAAGTTTTCCATGGTGTGCTGTAAAATCCTCAGCTTTCATTCACAATAAGTCAGTGATTTTTTAAAACTTACTTTAGCAGTAAAACCTTATGTTAAATGAAATTGGACACATGTAACCAATATGCCCCACTTCACCATCTAAAGATTGATAACAAGGTCAACTTTCTTTTAATATTCAACTTAAATGACTCCAAGTCCCATCATGCCGTCATAGGAATGTCTCTTTCTTTCTTGGACTCTTCTTCCCATAACAAGCCTAAGAACACTAGAAGTGTATATTTAGTTGATGACATAAAAACAAAACAAAACACCAAAATAGTCTAATGCGTTTACCAGGAGCCAATATCTGCACTGCTGTTATTGCTGCTGCTGCCACATGGTGTCCCTGATGGAAACAGGAGAAGTGTGTGTCCCTTGGAAGAAGCGTGGGAGAGACCTACACACATGCTGACTTCTTTGGCTGATGGTGGACCCTGGGAGTAAAAGGAAATCTCTCTTGAATGTTGGATAGAGCTCTGCTCACCCATGCTCCTGCTCTCACAGCTCTACCATGAAGTTGCTCTTTCACAATATAGTTTACAGCTGTTTTCCAAAGTCAGTCCCTCCCTCAGTGTCTGGGGAGCTGGGTCATGAGGGTTTTCCTGCCTTAGAAACAGCTTACATTCAACCAGCTTCCTTTATAACATATGTATTCTAACCCATGACAATAGAGAAAGTCCTCTTTTGGTCCCAAGGTCTATCTCCTCTTTTGATGCAACCAAATGAGTAGTGTTTCTTTGCGGTGATAGAATTAAATTAGACCAGGAAAAAAAATTAAAAGCCAAATGGTAGTGGCATGAATGAGACACAAGATTATTTCCTGCTCAAGTTCTATCTTGTTGCTCTACCATGTATTCCTGACTTTCTTGAGGTCAACTCATAGACCAGGTGTTCACTAAGTCTGGAAATAGGAGTCATTATATCCATATTCCAGCCATCAGGAAGAGGGGAGGAGAAAGAGAATGGCCTTTTCTTTAAGGACTCTTTCTTTACCTCGAACTGTCTAGAATTTCAATGGCCACACCTATATGCAAATGTGCATAAAAAATGGGATATGTGTTCCAGGCACCCACATGTCTTGCTAAATCTGAAAGATGCTATTTCAAAGAAAAAAACAAAAACACTTAACAACTAGCAGTCTCCCATCTAAGGGAAACGCCATATCTCATTAAGCAGTCACCGCATTATATAAAAGGGATTGAACAACTTGCTCTGTTTGAAGCAAAGGTAGTTTCCTACAGCCCCGCACACTCAGTTCCGCACCTTTGCTGTGGTTCTTGAGGCCATGCTGAAAACTACGGGCCTGCAGAGCTCAGTCTGAAAACCATTGTTCAAAGATAACAACTTGTAACTCAAAGGGTCAATGGCTCCCTGCTTTTGACAATGGTGTACTTATTTTTTCCTAAGGAATTTAAAGCATATAGGAAAATTAAAAGAATAATACAGCAATAATAACATCACTACCACCCAGATTTACCTCCATCACATAAGGCCTCAGCATTATTTAAAAGAAACAAAGTATGTTGGAGTCAGCTAGAATTCCTTTGAAACACCCCACAGCCTCATTCCTCTTTCTCCATTCCTATGTCCACCCCGGCCCACCCCAGCCTATATCTTCATATTGATGAGTATCCTTCCATACTTTATATTGATTTGCTTTGTTTTTACTTAAGTCCTTTTATTTCTGTTCCAGGACTCCACCAGCATTACCTGTTACACATAGTTGTCATAGCTCCTTAGCGTCCTCTTGACTGTAAGATTCTCATACCTTCCTTGTCTTTAAATACCTTGACACTTCTGAGGATTATTGGTCAGGATGCTCTTCTATTAGAATTCACCTGCTATTTTTTCATAATTAGACCAGGGTTACAGGTTTGGGGGAAGAAGACCATAAAGTACCATTTTCATTATATCATATCAGGGTTACATATTATCTCATGGTTTATCACTACTGACGTTGACCTTAGTCACCTGCCTGAGGTAGTGCTTGTCAGGTTTCTGTCCTGGAAAGTGATTATGTTTCTCTTCTTTCCATATGGTGCTCTTTAGAAGAATGTCACTAATGCACCAACACTTACCGAATAGGAGATTATGTTGCCCCTTTTGAGGATGGAGTAGCTACAGCAATTACTTTGAATGCTTCTGTATGGGAGATGTGTCTCTTCTCCCCCATTTATTTATTTATTCAATTATTTATTTATATCAGTATGGACTCATGGATATTTATTTTATAGATTAGGTTACAGTCCAATACTATTTACTTTTCTGCACAAACTGTTTTAACTTTGGTAATTGGTAGCTCTTGCAATTGATTTTATGTCTCTTTGACATCTTGTTCATTTGTTTGTTTTAGCATGTTTGTTTTCTGGTACTGTAAGATGCTCCACACTCATCCTGCCCCAGTCCTAGAATCAGCTATTTCTTCAAAGAGCCCTGGTTCCTTTTATTGGAAAATTGTATTAAGAACCAAAATCAGAGCTTTAAACATTTTTGCAACCTAATATACATACTACACACACACACACTCATATATATATATATATATACACACTCACAATCTACATATAACTTTTATTTTCATGGAATTTAGTAGTAAGCAAACAGAACAAAGTTCTCACTGTGGGATTTTCAGCATTAAGGAAACAGGTGTCAGAATTTTTACGGTGTGGTCCTTGGGGCTACCTGCCCTCTGCCATCATATTGTGAAAGCAGACATATATTCATATTAGAACTTAATATTAACCTTTCTTTGTGTCAAAAACTCCTTTTGATATGCTTCTGAAAGTTCAATGAATCTTTTGCTCAGGCAAAAAAAAAAAGTAAATAAGCCTATACAGAAGTTAGTCTGGGATTCCTGACGTTCATGGCTCCCTGAAGTTCAGTGCATCAGCGGCCCCTGGTCAGGGACCATGAACGAGAGGAAAGGACAGGAAGGCTGCACGCCCATTACTGGTTTTCTCAAGCTCCACTTCCATGGCAACCTCTTTTCTGGCCAAGAAAATCGTGTCATTTAATAAATAAAGCAGAAAAGTCTGATCTAATAATATCATTTATTCATTGGTTAATTACAAGCATTTTATTTTTAAACTGCTCCCTTTTATATAAAATCATGATTGACTTATTTGGGGTTGTTTTCAGTTTCTACAATTTAAATAAAAAAAAGCCAGAGTTAATTTGCAAGGGTTCTTTAATTCATATCTCTGACAACTTTGAGTCACTTCCCCTTTGCATTAACGGTTCCTATTTAAAACGGGTACGGTGGGAAGGAGGGTATATTTAGCATAATGTTGTGTCTATGAAAACCGTCATAGGTGTAGGACTGAAGGAGTTAATTGAGTTAAATCTGAGTACATTTTCCTGAAGCTGTGTTTAACACTGATTATTTCAAGGTGGTTTTTATAATCACTTCCAAATGTTTTAATGAGGCTGTTTTTCATTTTTCTCGAGACTTCTTTAAAAAAATCTTTTCCTTTCCCTATTGATTTTCCAGCCACTTTCCTTAATGCCGCCGTTGGCAGGCCCAGCTCTGCACTTTCATGGTTTGTTCCGGAAGCTTCCCTCCACCGCCCAGCCCTGTTTCCCTTCCTGTCTCCTGGGTGCTCTTTATCTGAGAAGAAGGCTCTTCGGGTCTGATCCCTGCAGTTTCTCTCACAGCCTCTGTCCTCGGAACCTGGGAGTTTTAGTTTCAATCTGCCATGTTAGTTGTAGCTGCTTCCTGTTGTCATCTCATTGTTTTGAAGATCCTTCTGAAATAGGATCTACAAGACTTTCTATTTTATTGAATGGGTTGATGATACTTGCGGGAAACCTGTTTAGCTCGCGTTTGTTGGCATGCCTTGGGTCTCAGACAGGGTCCGAGGAGCACTCCCCTCTCCCCGCTGGCTCTCTCCAGCTTGGCGAGGTAGCGGGAGGCAATGAGCTGCCTGGGGAAGGCAGGCCCTGGCACTCGCCACATGCCACAGCTCTCGGACAGCTCTGTGTCACACAGGTTGTCAGCCAGCCCAGGCTGATGTCAGAGCTTAGAGTCAGAAGGCGCCTGCCATGCCTTCAGACAGGGATTCTGTGAGGTTCACGGTAAACAGCTGCAAGATTTATGGCTTCCCCAGAGGAAAGCCCCTTCCCTAGGCTATTGCTGGCAGCGCTGTCGGTGTGCCTGACCTCTCCCTGCAAACATCATGACGCAAGAACATGACCCCTCACCAGAGTGTTCTGTTATCTTGGTGTACAAGGGGTTGGGTATTTTCTCAAAGGTAATGATCATCAATGGGTTTGTGTCCCCTATTTTCTTTGCTTTATTTGTCGATTTGAGTGCCAGAAGCTTATCCTCAGTTTAGTCCAGTCATTATAAATGTAGCCCCCGCGGTCACTCCTCCCCCAAACTGTATTACTCACACAAGCTTATTGAGTGATTCTGCATTTTTATTTTGAAGTTAAAGTGGTCAAGGTATATCTGTTTTTAATGGAGAGAGAGGGTGTATCTCAGGTTGATGTCCAGATCTCTGCCAAGGTTAGCAGAATTGAAAGCATTAATGTGGGGTCCCTGATGTATATGCTTGGATATTGAAGCTTGCTCATTTGGTTATTCCACGAGGATGAGAAACCATTGCTGTATGAATGATACTGAATTAGCCCTATTCTCAGTGGGGAGATGGCAAAATAGGTAACTGGTCTGAGACAAGTGTTTTAAAATTTGGATTGTTTTTTAAAAAATATATTTTATTGATTTTTTACAGAGAGGAAAGGATTGTGGTAGAGTGTTAACATTAATTTTCAAGACTGACCTACCATTTTTCAAAGTAGTAATGCTAAAATAATAATAATAAATTATAAGCAAATAATAAGAATCCATATTTACCTCAGATCGTTCAAACGGAACATAAAGGTCATCAAGTCATTTGGATAAACACTATCCCCAAAACCCAGATGTTTTCTTCCCACATATTGAAACACCCGAGTATTTGGAAATGTCCATTTGGGGCTGGTATTTTCTCTTCTCAACCAGATGTTTGGCATCTTGTGAACAGAGCAGTGTATCTGACTGTGAGGTTAAAAATTCTCTTCTAAGCAAATTCATCATCAGCGGACACTGAAGGGAAGAGGCCCATGTGAAAGAAATATTTAGAAAATCCCGGTATCAGGGTCTCATTGACATGAGCTGAGCTCAGAGGCAACACCCTTTCATGATTTCTTCATTAGTGCTCAGGGAAGTAATTGATTCGACTCTACTCTTAGTCTGTGTAAGCTATTCCAAACTCAAGGAAAAGAAAATATTACTTGAATCTGGGGTCTTTTATTAATAAGATTAATTGGCATAACATTTAATAATTGAGAAAGGATACCACAAAGGAAGATAAAGTAAGGGTTCTAATGAGAAACAGATACCCATCCCCAAGGAAATAAATGTGAGCGTGGATATAATGTTAATATAAGAAAAGGAAAAAATGTGTAGCTGCCGCACCCTCCTAGGGCTACATACTGACTTCCAATTCTGTTCCCCTATTATCTCCAACTCGGAAAAATTCTGCTTTTGGGTGGAAATTCTCCATGCTTTGTTTTACCTTAAGGGGATGCAGTTTCCCTGGAAGTTTTTATTTTGTGAAAGCTAAATCTCCTTTGCTTTTATCTAGGCAATTATGTATTTTAACAAACACAGAGCTGGCAGTCCCTGCAACAATCAGTCCTTGCATAGCTCCATGCGGGGATGGGGAGACCAGCTCACTCCCACTGGCCTCTGTACCCTCATTCACCTTTAATCTTTCCTGGCATGTCTTTCTTTCCTTTTGTTGCTCTGACTGTGACCAATCGCAGGGTCAGCCCAAGTTCCATTTGTTCCATGAAATCTTTCTGAAGGGTTCTGGTTCCTTGATCTCCTTTGCCTTCGGTGCTGATTGATGCTGACTCATGATTTAGCCCTTGGTTATAGACTATATTTTGTTTCTGTCTCTCACCTGACATATGTTAGCCTTAGTCTCACCAGATACCTTATCCCCCATGAGGGTCTCTTCATAGGAGCAAGCATGATGCTGGCCATGTGATATTGTAATGTGCTGCATCCCCATGTGTGGGTTTGATCAGCTTGAGAAACCAAGGGAAGTGCCTCCCTCTTGAGAGAAAGGAGGCCCCTGAAGAAATATTTGAAAATACTTTATAATTATGTCATTATAAGAGATATCTTATAAAAGATGACTGGGGTTTCTCTTATAATAAGCTTATAAGAAAGGTGTTGCAACTTAATGACTGCCCACTTATTGTGAATACATTTTAAAAATTCTTAAGGCCAATTATTTCTGACAAAATATTACTAACATCATCGTTTCAGCTAAGTATCTGAGAAATGCTATTTTTTCCTAAGCTCTTGGGACATCCAAGCGAACTCAAATTAACACTTTGAGGATTGTTTTTCCATGTGTTAAAAACTATTCTACATGCATTTAAAAAATATGACTTAAAATAATTCATAATGCCATTTAAAAAATTGGGACAGATTCCATATTGCACTAAACCAGTGTTTTTCTAGGTCTGATTTCACATTTCTAGAATAAAGTGGATGAAATGTTTTAGGGAGGTACACCAATGGATATTATAGATTTTAATAAGAATATACTGTAGTATGAAGCAGAAAATATATAGCAGGTATTTCAAACCTTGATTCATTAGTGTTATTGCTTAGGATAAAGTATGTAAACACTGTGTGTCAGGGTAAAGAAAACTATCAAGTATTTAGATATTTATTTATTTACACTTTGTATGTTGATCCATAGATAGAGCAAAAAGAATTGTGAATTTAGTATAAGAGACAGACTTAAAGAAAACACAGCTTTAAATTAAGATTTTTATTAACAGTGAAGAGAAGAGGAGAGGTTTTAGCACTCATCCAACAAGAGAGACACACTCCTAACACAAAGCTGGTCGCATTGCTCTCCATGCATTTCTAATGCGGGCACTCTTTGTGAATGAACCCACAGCACTTACTACAAGTTGGTGGCAGCCTGAACTTGCTCATGACCCAGTCATCCACTTGGCAGTATGACTTGAAGAGAGAGTGACTACATTTCCAAGTTCTAAATGTTGGTGTCACCACACTCTGAAGTGTTCTCTAAAGGGTATCTCAAACAATCTACTAATGAGAAGCATTTACTTGTATTGTACCAAAGTGGACAAGATTTTCTTTTAATATGAGAGAAAGCAGACTTTATGGCATCTCTATAAGTGTTATTACTTTCACTTGCATTCAATACATTTTCTAGATTGGGAGAAAAAGTTAGGGAGACGCTGGAGACAGCTGAAATTGCCTTTATCTCTTGGCTCAACCTTGAGTTTGTGTCATTCTTGGGGCCATTGTTCATCCTATGTGTCCATCATACTAAAGTATCTTATCATGAACTTTAGCTCTTCTTCACCTATGTCTGGAAATATGACATATTTCTATACTTCAAACCCAAATGTATTTTTAAAGAAGACTGCAGTTAAACCCAATCTTTACCTTTTTAACAATAGTCATAAAATTGTGGACATTAAATAAACATCCCTTGCTCTTTCTAAGTATCACTTCTAATGGCTAAGAATACGCGACATCGGTAAAGAGGAAGTCACACCTGGCAAATGACTTGGCCAGCATTGCACAAGGAAGCTATACTCTCTAAGCTACAGAATTCAGTGGCCATTTTGCTGGAGACTAGAGACTCGTTATAGATTTAGTTTTCGCTGGACATGGGAAATATCCTTTCAGAATAGCTGTGCTGGGAATTAAGAGCTACTGTTCTTTTGTTCTAATGAGACCAGTGGTAGCCATTGTTTAATTAAGCCATCAAAGAATTAAAGATTGAGCCAAATGGAAAATTAGCCAGGCTTTATTGGGAGCAAACGGGCGAGTCCACAGGCCCCGGAAAGGGAGAGGGGCCAGTGGAGCTGCGCCCGAACTGGGCTGTGTTTTTAAGGCCTGGGCACGTAAGGGAGGAGAGGGGTTTGGTAGGAGAAAATGGCCCCTTGGAACGTATGGAGCCTCCCCCCCCCCCCCCCACGTTGCTGGTGCCAGAGGCTATGGATAAGCAAGTAGTTTCAGGATAATCCATCATTGTTGCTATTTACAGTCAGGGCTTAAGGTCAGAGCTTAAGGTCAGGGATCTGGGGTGGGGGATGATCCATGACTCCCTCGGCCAGGTGACTGCTTGGACAGCTTGGACAGACATGAGAATCTGTCCTCAGTGGGGATTCTACATTCTCTATTTCTCCAGTGAGGTATTGTATCCATAACTCATTTATGGAAGAATCCTTGGTACTTAGCACTGAGCCTGGCCTATGAAAGTATATTTCATTGTTACTCATAATGTTTATATTTTTTCATTCATATATTTATGAACTTATTACAGTCAATGTTATCAGAGACTAATTATATATGATTGATGGGTGGTTATGCCCTTACCTGAAAGAAGGGAGGGGGAGGAGGAAGAAGAATTGGAAGGGCAGAGGAAATACAATCCAATCTATTAATTATTTATTAATTAAATTCAAATGTTTTTATTACTAAAAAATAAAGGAAAACTAAAGTTTAAATCATTGTTATATAATTGTTTAAGTTGTTTTTTCACTAACTTTAGTAAATCATTATTATATTCGATAATTCTGATATTCAAGGGGAACATTTATTCAATAATTTAGTAACTTTTTAAGCAAAGAAAAACATGGATTTAGGCTGACACAAGAATTCTTATCATGCCCATTCACTATGAGCTCTCCATTAAGCACAATTGGATAATAATGTAGTGTGACACTGCTGATGCCTATCTCCCTTTGCTTCTACACCAAGACAGCAGCTCTCATGATTACATTTGTGCTCATTTGAAATCAGGAATGCTACAGAATCGCTAAAACTAACAGTTTTAAAGTTTACAGATCATTAATGGGACTTAAATTGATTTAGCAACTCAAATATTGTAATTATCCTCTACTAAACCCTTCGTGGGATGTTTAAAAATATTATAAAACTAAAGTGCTGATTTAGAACTGGAATCCAATATATATAATCTTTTCCCTCCCTACCTCCCTTCTTCCTTCCTTCCTTTTTAAAAATTCACTTTTTTCTTTCTATCTTTCATCTGAAGTAGATTCAGCATTACTTTCATCCACTGACTGCTCTGGCTTCAACATTTGAGGAAATGAAAACAATATTTCTGGCTTCTTAGTACAGGGGACTGGGTATGTAATGACAAACATTTCTTCTAATGATAAATATCCCACATTAAATGTTTATTAAATTACCTCGATGCTTTAAATCTTAATTTAAACAAAGCTAAAACAATACAAAGGAAAACTAAAGGAATTTAATTCTGAAAATACCTTTTAATTCATGAAGACTCCTAGAAACTGGCCAAGACTGTCTGTGTTAAAGGTTATTTTATTTACTACTGTATACCTGGGTGAATTTAATGCATCAGGAAGTTAGATAGCTGGATGGCTTTAAGACTGTTGTTTAGGGGGAGTTCTCATTACATATACAGGCATCCTGCAGCGCTCTTTGCTTGTGTCTATAAACCTTTGCAAGGTTTTCTTAGTTCACTGTGGGGGGCTGCAACAAGTAAGCAGACAGAGATGTTTTCAAATGAGAGAGAGAAAAAGTCCCTTCTGTTATACTGACAAATCTATAATACTTCTAAGGAACATTGTTAATGATCAACAATGGCTGAAGAGATGACAATTTGGGTTTTCTGTTTGCAAGGGCATTTAATAACTATGCTGTACTAATTTGCAAAACTAGAAACATTGAGGCCAGAACGTAAAGTAATGCTTTGCTTCCACTCATGGATTCTGGGACAATCTGGGAATAAAGACCTTCTAACATCGAATGAGGCACTGGCAGGGCTCACAGCTAGAGATTCTCTAGGGATGGCCAGGAAGTTCCTGCCTACAACCCTCTACCTCACTGGTTTTTCTTTGTGTTTGCTCTTTTTAAAATTTGAAATAGTAGAATGTTCTTTCCCTTCTTGAATCTTATTCAGAACCCCAACATGAAAGCAGGAAAAAGTCGATCAGCTGCTTCCAAAATGATAGTAAGAGCCTTGGAGCTCTGGCCACTGTGGCTGTCCTGTCCCAGGCTCCCCCTGGAATCAGTTCCTCCGTGAACTCTTCCAGAGTATGGGGAATATTCCCGTCATCCATCCATTTGGGTTAAAACTCTGAAGGCCTGGCCACAATGTAAACATCTGGGAAAGCTTTCAAATTCTGCCATTACTAATCAACTCTTCCTACCTTTATTCTCTCTTGTTAGATAGTAAGCAGCAAAGCCCAGTGTGACTGGGATAGAGAAATAATGAGCTCTAATTTGGGGAGAGATTGAGGAGAAAAGTAAAACATATTGGGCTGTGCCAGAGAGAACATGAAAAGGCTAACACAGTCAGAGAAACTGAGCAGACAGGAAGTAGTCGCAGCTCACTGATTGTCTGTAGAAGGAAATACATGGGCCCAAGGGAGGGAATACTACGGAAAGAGAGAGAGTTGGTTATCAAATTAGACTGATACTGGCCTTTACTTGTAGGCATCACAGAGTTTGCCAACATGGCACAGTATTTGCTTCACTTGGTGAGAGGCCTCATTAACATTGAAAACCTTCTAAAAGCTTATTTTGTCTGCTCAACGACCTGGGTTTAGTTTAAGACATAAAGTTGTTTTCCAACTTTATGTATCAACTTTCTCTCTAAATATTTTTTTATGTTCTACTCTCTTTCTCCTCTCCCTTTGGAACTCTAAATACACATCTATTAGACAATTTGATATTGTCCTTCTGGCCCTTAAAGTTCTGTTCCTTTCTTTTCCCTAATTTTTCCCTCTCACCTTTAGATTGAGTAATTTCTATTTGCTAATCTTCTCTTTCTCTGTCATTTCCATTCTGATGTTAAGCCAGCCAATGCAATTTTTAATTTAGCGTTACATTTTCCATTCTAGAATGTCTATTCATTTATTTCTAGAGTTTCTATTTCTGTGCTGAGAATTTTTATCTTTTTATTCATTGTAAGCATTTTTATATCATTGAACATAGTTATAATACATAGTTTAAAATCCTTCCTTGATCATTACAATATCTGACTAATCTCAGGTTTGATCTCCATTGAATATCTTTCCTATTGAGAACAGGTAGCATTCTGTTTATTTTTAAAGGAATTTTTACTGTATCCCGCACACTGGGAATGATAGTAGAGACTGTGGGTTCTGTTACATTTCTCCAAAAAATCTGATTCTTGATTCTTTTTCTTTTGGTAGCCAACTAAATGAGCTGAACTCAAACTTCAAAGTATGCTTCTCCTCGAGGGGAATAGCAGCCCAAAATTCAGTTCAGTTATTTTATCATTAGGCTACTAAACTACTCCATGTGAAAAGGTTGTAACTAACCTAGTTATTAATAACAGAAAAGGAGCAAAGAGAAGGCAAAATATTATGGGCATGTCATTTGGGCATCTTTGCCAGGAAACTACGACTTCAAACTCCCCAGGGGTTCAGCAAAGGAAAGATAGAAGCATGCCAGTAAAGTCGGGGTGACATTGGGAAGGTATTTATCAGTCACATCTGGGAACAGGTCATTGGCCAGAAAGGGCATGGCCACAGCAAGGGTGAGGAATTTGGGATATTTAATCCCTTAAACAAAGAAACTCACGTTCTTGTGCTTTCTTAGTTTCTCTTATGCTCTTGGGACTCTTATTGCTCCAGGCATGCTCTCCTGCATTCACCCACATGGACCTCAGCCATGTGGACCCCACACACAGTGGACTAAATGGACTGCAAGTAGCTTGAAGCTGAACTGGACCCGATTACAACATGGAACAGAAACTCTAGACACTGGCTTTGCTTTTAGTACTGCTGAGGCCCCGGCTGCACTTCTATGAATGAATTAGGGGAAATGGGATTTTGGAAACCCAGAGATGTGATTCCATGCAAATAAAAATCACCCATCCTCCCATGAGAGTCTCAGAAAATTATTTTTCTCAAGATATCATAAGGACTTCACCCCTAGCACTCAGTAGGGAAAGGGATAGTCAATTTTAAAAAGAACAAACACAAAGAAAAACCAGTGAGGTAGAGGGTTGTAGGCAGGAACTTCCTGGCTTTCCTAGAGAATCTCTGTGGCTGTGAGTCCTGCCAGTGCCTCATTCGATGTTAGAAGGTCTTCATTACCAGACTGTCCCAGAACATATGCATGTGTTCAGTTATCAGCCAGAGGTTTGAACAAAGTTTACACAAAGAATTTGGGTCTCTCTCTCTTCCTCTTTCTCTCATTTCTACTTCCTGGAAGTTCCCCTTCACTTTCCTATTATGACAGTTGCTCTGAACTCTGTCCTCTGGTTCTTGAAAGTCAGCTAACCTGCATGTTTTGCATTATAGTTTTAGCTAGCTCGTATAATCCCGAATGTGGTTTGACCTCAAGCTAAAAAAGTGTAAAAAGGAGGAAACTCATTTCATGCTATGTCCTTTAACTCTGTGTTAGCTTCCTCTCATATTTTTCTGCTTATTCACTCTCTAGTTAGTGCCTTCTCACTAAAGTTTATTTGTCCATTCACCTACTGAAAGACATTTTGGTTGTTTCCAAGTTTTGGTAATATGGACACTGCTGTTACAAATACCAGCGTGCAGGTTTTTGTGTGGACATTAGTTTTTCATTACTTTGAGTAAAATGCAAGGCAAGTGATAGCTGGATCATATTGTCAGAGTATGTTTAGTTTTGTTAACAACTGCCAAACTGTCTTCTAAAGAGATTGTACCATCTTGGATTCCCACCAAAAAATGAATGAGAGTTTCTGTTACTCCACATACTCATCAGCATTTGGTAATTTCAATGTTCTGGATTTTGGCCATTTTAATAGGTGTGTAGTAGTATTTCCTATCTTATGTAAATTGATAGATATCTGGAGTTTGAATTACATTCAACTACATATTTTTTAAAAAGAATTTCATTAATGATAGTATATACTTCCAGGAGTACTCATTCTCTTATTGTTTCTCTTTTTATGACGTTTACCTTAAGATACAGATCACATTGGAAAATCAAAATAAATTCTTGACTCTTTCACTTTATATAACAGTTTTTAAATAATAAAATTGGTCAACGGGTCCAAAGAAATTTTGGTTTTGTATTGTTTTGTTTGCTTTTATCCCTTTCATTAATTAACCTTGGCATCATTACTCATGGATTTACACATATTTATTTGATCTATTTCAATCCATTTCTGTTAACAGCTATATTTATTGATACTCAAAATTTCCATTCCAGACCAGGTTGCTTTTGGTTTAAATTTAGTAGGCTTTTGTAACTTTCCTGTTTTTTGGTATGATAATCTTTCTAGTATGTTAATCTTGTATCTTCTTTATACCAAACTAGAGGCCCAGTGCACAAAAATTTGTGTGCTCAGGAGGGTCCCTCAGCCCGGCCTGTGCCCTCTCACAGTCTGGGACCCCTCAGGGGATGTCTACCTGCTGGCTTAGCCTGCTTCCCAGGGAATTGGGCCTAAGCTGGCAGTCAGACATCCCTCTGGCAGCCCGGGAGCCCTCAGGGGATGTCCACTTGCCAGTGGAGAATAGGCCTAAGCTGCAGTCAGACATCCTTAGCACTGCTGAGGAGGCAGGAGAGGCTCCTGCCACCACTGCTGTGCTGGCAGCTGTCAACCTGACTTGTGGCTGAGCACAGCTCTGTCTGTGGAAGCACACTGACCACCAGGGGGCAGCTCCTGCACTGAGTGTCTGCTCCCTGGTGGTCAGTGAGTGTCATAGTGACCAGTCATTCCCAGTCGTTCTGCTGTTAGGGTCAATTTGCATATTGCCCTTTTATTATATTGGATAACTAGCCATTTCTAAAATGAATCTAGTTCCTTTTGGTGTAACATGGCATTCAAACCACTATCTGAGTATTAGAGAGGCTTGTTGATACAATTATTGTAATGTAGTGAATCCTGTGAAATACAGGAAAGACCCACAGGTTTTTTGAGAATGTTATACTAACAGAGATATTGCAAACATGGACTGAAAGTGGTAGAGAGGACAAAATAAGATAGCTTTTGGACTCTCAGGGTTCTACCAGCAGGAAATAGGCTGACAAAATTACCCAGCTGCTAACATATGCTACCCTTCATGAGGAGGAAAAGTATGATCATTAGGGCAGAGTTGTGAGTTTGGAGAGTGTAGCTGTCGACCACAAAGGATTATCCCCAGGACTTGAAAATTAAAGGAGTTTGCCCAGTTACATTAAAATAAAAATTGGATCCAATGACTCCCTTTTGCCTTTAATTTTTTCACTTTTTAAATGGGATATGTGTAACTGGTCTAATGCCTTTATCACTATTGTATTTGGGGGAAGACAAGTTGTTTCTTGAGTTTCACAGGTTCACATGGCAAGAAGAATTTTGCTACAAGATGACTCATACCCAGAGCCTTATCCATGCCTCATTTAGATGAGGAGATATTTAATTTTTGAACTGATGATACTTGGATGAGATTTTGGATTTGAGTTGATATGTAATCACTTGAGGTTTTTGGTGATCTTGGGGTGGGATGCACATGTTTTGATGTGGGAGGAATGTAAATATTTGGAGGCTGGAAGACAGACTGTAATAGACTGAATAATGGCCCCTCAAAGACAGTCACATCCTAATACACTGAGCCTGCAAATATATAAGCTTATATAGTAAAAGAAGCTCCACAGAGATGATTAAGTTAGAATCTTGAGATGAAATTTGTCCTGGATTATGCAGCGGGACCACTATAATTACAATGGTCTTTATAAGAGGGAGGTAAGATAATCAGAATTAGTAGTGGATGTGATCACAAAAGAGAGAGGTTAGATCAATGCAAAAAAGAAGCCAAAAATCTAATTATGCAGGCAGCCTTTAAATGGAGGAAAGGCAAGAAAATAATTCTTCTCCTAGGTCCTCTGGAAGGAACCAGCCCTTGCTGACAGCAGCAATAGAAATTTAATACATTGTTGATATTGGTCATTGTTTCTTGGACTTTTCATGGCTAGAGCAGGAAAAGATATTTATTTTTAGAAGATAAAATACAAGATGTACCCCCCAAAATGCATACACACTGTAACAGCTGATGGCTCAATTTTGAAAATGAAATATATTTTAACAAATACTGCATTTATAATTATTCAAAGTGTCTATACATTTTTTGGAACATCCTTTATATTGTGTTTTCACAACTATTTCCAAGTCAAATTCGGAACTACTGAGAAATTTTTTAAAAACATTTTTTAATTGACTTTAAAGAGATAAAAAGAAAGATAGAAACATTGATGAGAGAGAAACATCTGTGGCTGCCTCCCATACACCCCCTACTGGGGATCAAGCCCACAACCATGTGCCCTGACCAGGAATTGAACTGGTGACCTCCTGGTGCATGGGCCAACACTCAACCACTGAGCCACACCAACCAGGCAAAACTACTGATTATTTACTTAACCTCATTAAATTTATGTCAGTATTATTTTCTCCTCAGTTCTCAGTAACAAAAAAGTATAAAAATACTCATTTACTCTATCACGGATTACAAATACACCACCAGTTTTAGAAAGTTAGTACCGTTACTACAAAAAATGATTTATTCTTAGGTTATTTCCCACTAAGAGTATAAAAGGAAATTACTGCATCTTAAAATCTTTTAGAATAGAACTTCTCTGCGTGATGATGCCACCAACTGGAGATGGAGTTAGTTTCATTTGTTCCATTTTTAGACTTTGAGTGATTTCTTTTTGATTGAATTTTTTTATAATATATAAAATATTTCTATGGTTCCAACATTATTCTACAAATCAAAGAAGTTTGGATTCCATTCCTGTTTTTTTCCCACTGTTCTCTTTCTTTTTTATAAATACATCATTTTTTAATCACTGGACAAATGTTATTGATTTATTTTTAAAAATAGTTCAGAGAACACTTGTTCTTCACCATCTACTAGTAATATAAATAAAAATGTATGATGATGGACATTTTAAAGCATATTAAAAGCAAACAGAAAATTTTACAAAGTGCCCAGGACTCACTATCAACCTTACAACTGTCAGCTCATGGCTCTTATTTTTGCATGTCTGCCTCTCACTCATTTTTCCTCTTCTTGCATTATTTTGAAGAAAAATTCCAAATATTAAATCATTTTATCCATAAATAGTTTAGTATCTCTAAAAGGTAAGGAATCTCAAAAAACAAAAACAATTATTATTTGTTATTAATAAATAATTATTGTTTATTACTAATAAATAATCATTTATTTTTATAGTACTCATTATCTTTCTTCATTTTTGTATTAGATTCTAAATAAGGTCCACTTAGTGAATTTTCTTTAACATTTTTAAAATTTATAGGGTCCCATTTTATGTCTCTTTTCTTCTTTTTTCTTTCTTCCTTTATTCCTTTCTTCCTTCTACATTTCTTCTATTTTTTTCTCCTATTGTTGATAAAGCTATAGTGGTTGTTGGGTAGGTTTTCTCATAGTTGACATTTTACAGATTGCATACCTGTAATGCCATTTAACATATTTCTTTTGGATGATGCATATCATATAAATTAATATTTGGATATAGGGCTTGATAAGCCTTCTTTAAAGGTGGTATTTTATTCTTCAATCAAGAGGTACATATTACATAGTTCTGTCTCTGCTTCTGAAAATTGGTTCTTTCATTCATGAAGTCATTAGACATTGCAAATTTCTGATGTTCTTGTATGACTTTCTTCATTTTAACTGTAATTTTTCCATAAAGCGAATCAAACTTTTCATCTACTATTTGGTTACACAGTGATATTATTTATATAGAAAGGCAGGATAAATATCTGATTTTTTTCTTTTTATTTAGAAGTTTTCAAATCTAATGAGGTAGTTCCTTGGTGTCAGGGTTCTCCAGAGAAACAGAACCAAGAGAGAGAGAGAGAGAGAGAGAGAGAGAGAGAGAGAGAGAGAGAGAGAGAGAGAGAGAATGAATAAGAGATTTATTTTAAAGAATTGGCTCATGTGATTGATTATGGAGGCTGTGTCTCATGCTCTGCAAACAGTAAGCTAAAGAGCCAGGAGAGCCAGTGGTATAGTTCCAGTCTGAGTCTGAAGGCATGAGAACCAGGAGACCTGGTGGAGTAAGTTCAGGTCCAAGGGCAGGAGAAGACTGATGTCCCAGGTCAAGCAGGTGAAGTTCATCCTTATTCAAGGACAGTCAGCTATTTGTTCTATATAGATCTTCAACTGATTGGGTGAGGGCCACCCACATTAAGAAAGACAATATGCTTTATTCAGTCCACCAATTCAAATGTTAACCTTTTCTAAAAACACTCTCCCAGGCACACCCAGCATAATGTTTGATGCAATATCAGGGGACCTCATGGCCTGTTCAACTTGATACATAAAATTAACCATAGCATTTAGCCTCCTCAAAGAGCAATCATCTCCTCTTTCTTTTCCATTCTTTTTTTTTCTTTTTAGTTCATGAACCCATGGATTGAAATATATTTGATGAGCTCCTATGGATTTAACCATTTGTATGCCATAAGCGGCAAGAGGCAGACCTTTTTTAATTAAATTCAAAATATCATTGCAGTTAACTGGTTAAATTAATTTCATTATTGACACTCAAATTGTTCCATTCTTGGACTCTTTAATTTAGTTCCTAAAACATTTTAATACAATTATAGTAGTTTTTATGGTTTTCTTCCTTTCGTTGTTATATTCATGCTTACCATGTACATTTCTTGCCCTAAACTTGAATCATTATTTTTCTGAAAAATCTTGCTTGTTTTTAGAGTAAAATACTATCTCAGTGCCATAATCTGGATGCTAGTGATGCACATTACTTACTCCTGAGTTGATGATGATGATTATTTGAGTTGATTATTATTTTTAAAAATATCCCATAAATGAAGCTGGAAATATGTAAATGTTCTTATTATTTTAATTCAGAACCACAGAATATGCTTTTTTTTTGTTTTTTACTAAACTGTTTTACATTATATTTGATTGTTCTCTTTCCCACTATGAGAATCACAGTTGCCAATAACACTGGGCCTGATGGAATATTGGCTACTTGTTTGATTTCTCATTATTTACACATACACAACAGTATCAGAAGACTACATACACTGCCACCAACAGTATGATTATTAAAACAGTTTAAGGTTTTTTGAAGTATTTTTGTCCCTATGATTTATTCAGTAGTTATATGTAGTAAATTAGTGCTATAAAGTCACTTGAAGCAGTATCTCTATGTGAGGTAATGCTCTGAGCCAGATATACACATACATATATTTTATTTTATTTTTAAAAATACTTAATAGAAGTCTGACATGATGAACTACCATATTATGTAGCAATTCCACATATTTATCAAAAGGAAAAGGAATTCCTATTCCAAAGAGATGTCTGCACCCCCATGTTCACTGCAACATTATCTATAATAACCAAGACATGGAAACAACCTAAGTGTCCATCAGTAGATGAATGGATAAAGAAGATATGGTACATATATGTTATGTAATATTGTTCAGTTATAAAAAAGGAAATCCTGCCATTTGTGATAACATGGATGGAGCTCCAGGCATTATGCTAAGCAAAATAAGTCAGGCAGAGAAAAACAAATACTGTATGATCATAGTTATATGTGGAATTTTATAATATCAAACTCATAGAAACAGAATACAAACTAGTGGTTATCAGAGGCAGGGGTAGTGGGTGGGGGAATTGGGTGAAAATGGTCAAAAGTTATAAGAATTTAGTTATAAGATAAGAATGTTTTGGAAATGTAGTGTACAGTGTGGTTACAATAATTAATTATATAGTACTAGAGGCCCAGTGCACAAAAATTTGTGCACTTAGGACAGGTGGGGGGTTCCTCAGCCCAGCCTGTACCCTCTCACAGTCTGGGACCCCTAGGGGGATGTCCATCTGCTGGATTAGGCCTGCTCACTGGGGGATTGGGCCTAAGCTGGCAGTCAGACATCCCTCTGGCAGCCCTGGAGCCCTCAGGGAATGTCCACTTGCCAGCAGGGAGCAGGCCTAAGCTGCAGTCAGACATCCTTAGCACTGCTGAGGAGGTGGGAGAGGTTCCCACCACCACCGCTGTACTGGCTTGTGGCTGAGCAGAGCTCCCCCTGTGGGAGCGCACTGACCACCAGGGGGCCGCTCCTGCTCTGAGAATCTGCCCCCTAGTGGTCTGTGTGTATCATAGTAACCAGTCATTTCCAGTCGTTCTGCTGTTAGGGTCAATTTGCATATTACCCTTTATTATATAGGATAGAGGCCTGGTACATCGGTGGGGGCCAGCTGGTTTGACCTGAAGAGTGTCCCAGATCAGGGTGGGGGTCCTGGTGGGGTGCCTGGCCAGCCTGGGTGAGGGGATAATGGCTGTTTTCAGGCTGGCCACAGCCCCTTCAGGGTGGGGGTCCCACTGGGGTGCCTGGCCAGCCTGACTGAGGGGCTGAGGACTGTTTTCAGGCTGGTCATGGCTGCAGGCTGGAAGCAGGCATCTGGGATCTATTTAACTTCTATAATTGAAACTTTGCAGCCTTGAGCGAAGCTGGCCAAGGCAAGCACGAAGCTTGGCTTCCTCCATCGCCAGGGGCAACACAAACCTCCTACTCACTCCAGCTCTGTGGCTGTGGCCATTTTAGTCAAGTTAATTTGCATATTCGCTCCTGATTGGCTGGTGGGCATGGCTCTTGGGCATGGCCTGTGGGTGTAACGGGGGTATGGTCAATTTGCATGTTTCTCTTTTATTAATGTAGAATTTTGTGCTCTATGAAAACTACTTTCAAAATTGAGCACATTTATTTTCCATGTTTTATCAAATATTTCTTCATCTACATTTAAAAATGTAGATCTCATATTTTTATTAGCCTGATGTTTTTGTTTATTCTTCTAATCTCCAAAGGTCTTATTTTCTTTATAATTCTCATCATTTTCTTCTGCTGCCTTTTGGGTAGGTTTCTCAGTATGATATTTCCACTCACTAATTTGTTTTACAAACTGGTGTTCCTTATTCATCTATTTTACTTTTCACATTTTAGCTTGCTTTTTTCTTTCTTCTTGGTACTACTTTAACACTACTAATATCCTTCATTCTCTGCTTGAGAATATTCATTATGTTTATTTAGATGATCGGTTCCAACAGTTTGTCATCATACTTTTTGTTCTGTTTATTATTTTTATTTTATAGCTTGCATCGCTCGGCTGTCTGTGAAGTAATGCTTCCTTAGGGATATCAGCCATGCAGGGGCTTTTAAACTTTTTGACCTTATTCTACAGTAAGAAATACATTTTACCTCATGACCCATTTGGAATATATTTATAAAACGGGAATCATAAATATACTTTATGCATATTACAAAATAATATTTATTTTATGATGAGCAATGCATTCTGGTATTTCATACTCAATTTGATTTTATAAAAAGAAAAACCTAGTAAATGCCCAACCATCATGGTTCAGTGGTTAAGTATCAATCTATGAACCAGGAGGTCACAGTTCGATTCCTGGTCAGGGCACATGTCCAGGTTGCTGGTTTGATCCCCAGTAGGGAGTGTGCATGAGGCAGCCAATCAATGATTCTCTCTCATCATTGATATTTCTATCTATCTCTCCCTCTCTCTGAAATCAATAAAAATATATCTAAAAAAAACCATAAGAAATTATTCACTATATTGACTTAATCATCCATTAATGGTTCAAAACCCACAGTTTAAAAACTCTATGCATATGAAGAAAGTACTTCAAGTCAGGCAATGGTTAAGAGGGAGGAATTTGAGGAATAAGCCATAGAGTCCTAGATGCCACAAAACCCTTCAGATTCACCTAGTTTGCTCCCCTCCACTGGGCAATAACTCTGTTTTGCCATTCATTTCTAATTGAGTGCCATGATGTGGTAGCGATCTCTTTTGGTTATAAATTTTCAGTCCTGGACGTTTGTTTAGGAAAGAGGTTGGATCAATGCACATCCAAGGGTAACTTGGTCAGCTTACATATACTAGTACTTCAGCTCCTCACCCCCAGAATACTGCTCTAATTATATCCACACCCAGCCCTGGCTGGTGTGGCTCAGTTGGTTGGGCAATATTCCATGCACCAAAAGGTTGCTGGTTCAATTCCTGGGCAAGGGCACATACCCAGATTGTGGGCTTGATCCCCAGTAGGAGTGTGCAGGAGGCAGCAATTGATGTTTGTCCCTCTCCCATTCTCTCTGTCTCTAAAAATCAATAAAAATATTTTTTAAGATATCCACACCCATAGGCCTTATAATTACTGCGGATGCAAATGAGCAGGCGATGATTATTCCTAGGCAATGAGGAGTAACTAGAGCAGAACCCGAAAGATCTGCCCTGATCTATACCTCACTGCTGCTTTCAGGCTGCCTTGGTCCAAAGGGCATTCGTGACTCCTCCCAGACCAATTCCCCACAGCCTTCAGTGTCCCTCGGATTTCTCACAGTTTTTATGTTATTTTCTCAGATCAATAATTCTTTCCCTTCCAGTGTCTCCACAGTGGATTATGTGTGGAAAAACCAAGCAGCCCTATGCTAGGCCTTTTCAGGATACTTCAAAATACACAGATTTCTTGGCAAAGGCCTCAGAGGTCAATCTGAGATGGGTCTATCTCAGAATAGGAATCAGGGTGATTGAAAGAAAATATATAGTTTCACTTTTATTCAAGACAGCCTTTGCATTTGCTATCTCCTGTTTTACCCAGGGGGCATTTATTCTGGTAAGTTCCAAGTTAGGCTTCAATGATGCAGTGCAGCAGGGTTTGCACAATGAAAGCCAAACGGGAATTCAGTCACAAGGCACTGGGAGTGCAGACCATCAGAATGGCCCAGGGAAAAATAGTCTTTGCATCTGTCTGAATCATGTGGCTCATTAAAAATAATTTAGGTCACTGCCTTTTTTGGGGGGTACATCATGGCCTATTTGTGAGGATAAGTATACACTGGAGTTACCCAATACCCAGATGAGGTGGGCCTCTGACTCTGGAATACGATACGAAGCTTTGAAAATTACCACTCCCTCCAGAAGTACTCCACATCTGGAATGAGGAGCACCTTTTTATAACATTGTGAGTATTCAATAAATCATCTCTTGAGTGAGTGGATGCTGAGCGTGACATAAAGCTAAATTTGATAAATTCAGAGCATAAAATTCTGTGAGTGTAGCGCAGGAGAGAATACTGGGAACCTAAAATAACTTAGTTTGTGAGTGTGTATGTGTCTCTGTGTGTATGTGCATTCACATACGTGTGTACATGTGAGATAACTAAAATGTGCTTTTCATGCAGCAGGGCCTCTACAGTAGTTGTCAAATGAGAAGACTTTTAAATTTAAAAAAAAAATGAAGTTATTGGGATGATATCAGTTAATAAGATTTGTAAATGTCAAATGTACAGTTCCATGATGCATCATCTATATATTGTATTGTATGTTCACCACTCAAGTTTAAGTCTCCTTTCATGTATTTGATTCCCTTTAGTCTTTTTTTTACCTCCTCTATCCCTTATCCCTTATGGTAACCACCATACTATTAGTATTATCTCTGTGTGTTTTTCTATGTATTTTGCTTGTTCATTTATTGCTGTTTTACATCCTCAATATGAGTGAAATCATATGGTTCTTGTCTTTTTCCATGTGACTTATTTAGCTTAGCATAATATTCTCAAGGTCTATCCATGTTTTTGCAAGTGGCAATATTTCAACTTCCTTATGACTGAGTAGTATTTCATGGTATATAGGTACCATATCTTCTTTATCCAATCATCTATTGAAAGACACTTAAGTTGTTTCCATGTCTTGGTCACTGTGAATAATGCTGCAATGAACATAGGAGTGCATATATCTTTACAAATAAAGATTTTCAATTTGAGGGAAGAGATACCCAGAAGAGGGATTGTTGGGTCATATGATAGCTCTATTCTTAATTTTTTGAGGAACCTTCATACTGATTTCCATACTGGCTGTACCAATTTATATTCCCAGAACCTTTCCAACACTTTTTATTTTTTGTCTTGTTGATAATAGGCATTCTAACAGGTGTGAGGTGGTATCTCATAGTGGTTTTGTTTTGCATTTCACTTATAGCTCATTTTAACGATAACACTGTAACACAATTTTTGCCTAGGTCGATCTGGCTTTTTGCCTAGATTTTGGGGACTCCAGTTAACAAATGAATAACAAGTCAAACCAAAGCATAATTTAATATAATGTTTGCCACTATATTATTTGTGGAATGCTTTTTAAAATACTTCCATAGTGCATTAGTTTTGTATAGTTGATGTAATAACTTACTTCAAACTTACTGGTTTAACAGTTCTGGAGGTCAGAAATTTGATGCAACCCACTGGGCTGCAGTCAAGGACTGAGTAGGACTGAGTTCCTTCTGGAGGCCAGAAAGGACTATTTCTTTCCTTTCTTTTATCAACTTTTAGTCTGCCAACATTCTTTGACTTGCTATTCTATTCCATCTTCAAAACCAGCAATTTCCGGTGGGCTCATTTTCATGCATCACCATACACATTCCTACCACCTGTTTTCACTTACAAGGACCCTTGTGATTACCTGGGCCTACCTGGATAATTCAGGATAATTGCCCCTATCTTAAAGCCAGCTGAATAGCAACTTTAATTACATCTGCAATTTTAATTCCCTTTGCCATGCAATGTAACATATTTGCAGATTTGGGGAATTAGGATGTGGACATCTTGCAGGAGAGGCATTATTCTGGGGACCATCCATAGTCATAGTCCCTCTTAGAGAGTCTTAGAAATTATAATGCACATTAGCATAACAAACCATAAACACCACTGACTAATGTGATTGTTCTAACAGTACCCGACACAAGGGTACCCAGTGGGGAGGGGCAAGTAAAAAGAGAAAGTCCTGGCTGAGCACCATCAGATGACCTCTATTAGATATTAAAATAAGTGCAAAGCTACAATAATTAAGTGTATGGTACCATAGAATAATGGGACATAATAGAAAGCCTGAAAATAGATCCTTGTATTTTTAAAAATTTAACATAGTAAGTTTCCAATTTTCACGTGACACATTTTCCTGTACTTTGGGCACTAACCTCCCTAAGTCAGCCAGATTTGGGTTTTTATATATAGGCTAATGAGCAACTATTTTGATCTAGAGCTCAGTATAATTTTGGAAACTCTGGCTCAGTATAATTTTGGAAACATTGTCTCACCATGACAGATATACACTATAGTTCTGAATTTGAAATGGAAGCACCTTATCATTTAGTCAAATAGGTATTTCCTAGATAGGTCCTCTGAGAAAAAAGGCACGGGACAATGGTAAATTCAATTGAGTTCCATCAGCACCCAGAATGGGTCTTGAAATATTTTCCACCTAAAGAAACCAAGGTTTTTAGAAAAATGACTGAATTTTGGATCTGATTTAGAAAATGTATAAGGAAAACTTTAGTATGTTGTCCTAATTGGCTAACCATTTCGGAAAACAGTCAAATTTTATCCTTAATTTACACCCAACTCAGGTATATATGGATTAAATATTCAAACGTTAAAAATAAAATAATAAAAATAATGTAATAGAAAATATTAATGAATGCTTATAACCTCTCTTAAGGAACAACTTGCTCATGTGATACGAAGGCAGAAACTACATAAAAAGTTACACCAACATATAACAAAAGACCTCCTTTCATCCAGTTAATGACCAATATTTAAAATATTTTACTTACTAGTAAATATTTAAAACTCAAATATTTAAAATACACCGTTATGAGTTAATATTCTTAATATAGTAAGAGGATTTATGAATAGATAAAATATTATTTTTTTTCTGAGAGAAAAAATGGACTAGACATATGAATAAAAGATGCACAGGTAAAGAAATACAAATCACCAACATACACATGAAAAAAATTCACACAGACTTTCTGGTAATAAAATAAATGTAAATAAATACAAAGAGGAGATGACATTTTCTCATCTATCAAATTGGCAAAGATAAAGTGTTTGATTAGGCAGGCGGGTGGTTTTGGCATTCTACTACCACATACTGCTGGGTGAAATAGAAATTGGCACAACCTCTCTGAAAGCAGTTTGGCTATAGTGAGACCCTTAATCTATATATATAAAACCCTAATATGCAAATAGACAGAACAGCTGAACAGCCAAACTGAACAACTGGTCACTATGATGTGCGCTGACCACAAGGGGGCACACACAGAACATGGCAGGCATCGGAAGCAGGCGGCAGAACATGGAACATGGTGGGCATTGGCTGCAGTGGGATGGTACAGCAGGTGAGCGGGGGCGCCAGACACAGGCAGGGTGCTGACCCTTGTCATCAGGGCCAGCCTCTGGTAGTTACTGAAAATTCTTTGCTACCATGTGCTGCAGTCCCACCCATTCTCACACCCACTGCTGGCGCTGGAGCCACTGCTCACACCCACTACTGGTGCCTGGCGCCAGTCCCGATCACTTGGCACTGTCAGTGGATGCCAGGGGCAGCTTCCATCCCCGATTGCTCCTGAGGGATTCTCCAACTTCCTCTGCTCCTGAGGGGCAATTGGGGCTAGCAGCCACCTCTCACACCTGCTGTCAGCGACTGCCCCACTTGTACCCACTGCTGGATCTGACCCTAATCATTCTGCGCCATTAGTAGGTGTGAGCACAGCCAGTACTGTCAGAGTGTGGGGGAGGCAGCTGTGGGAGTGGGGCTTCTGGCAGACAGGGGACTGGGGGCTGCAGTGTGAGGGGCTGGGTGCAGGGTGCGGAGGATGGGCTGAGACCTTCCCCTGTGCCCACTGCAGCCTCTCAGCCCACAGTTCCTTTTAAGGTACACGAATTCATGCACTGGGCCCCTAGTATTTGTATAATCCTTAATGTAAAAATGTTTTCCTCTAGAAATTTATTTTAATAAATAACAAAATAAGTACGGAAACACTAACATAAATGTTTATGCAGCATTGTTTATAATACCAAAAAAAGCTGTAAGCAAACTGAAATCCAAGGATGGGGAACTTACTCAGCTCCTCAGTAGAATACATACAGACACCGAAGAGTGTTTTATTAACATAGGAAGATGCTGATAGCTATTGTAAAATAGGAAAAGAAGGGTCCAGAGCAATTTATATTCTGTCATCCTATTTTATTCCTTTACACATATACTTAATCTATCTGCATTTTGTATGAGGAATATCTATCTATCTAAATCTTCTGTAATAAACAAATAAATTAAAAATGTTTTGCTTCCTGTTTATATCTGAAGAGTGTCGATAAGAACCTATGGTGTAAAATGTGACAATAGGAAAGATCATTCAAGCATTGTAATGCCTGTTCTTGTTGAGATAAAGTGACTGCTGGAGGAACCACAGCTCCAGAAACACAGCCCAGAGTGGGCACGAAATCTTCACAATATAAGCTGACACCTGATTTTAAATTAATACAAAGAGAAAAGATATATAATACCTTTTGTATTGGGTGGGTAGATTTTTAAGTCCAGAACATACAGACACACACACACACACACACACACACACACACACACACTCATACACACATAACCAGATCAAAAAAATTGCCTGATAAGGCAGCTTGGGGCAGATAATGAGGAAAGACAAATACCTTCATGCTGATAAACACTAGCACCCAATCACTGAGGGAATTGTAATTCAGTGGTACAACAGGTATCAAGTGCAGGTTGAAATGATCTATTGGGTTAAATAAAACATCCTAGAGAAATTAATTTTACCCATTTCTATTTATCTTTTTAAAAGATGATAGTAGAAAATTTAAGATTAAATCCGTGGCATGCATTGTATTTCTGTTGATCAGTGCTAGTGTACACTGTAATAAAATCTGATTATGTCATACTGCGGCTCACAATCTTTCAATAATTTTCTGTTACTCTGAGGATAAAGACCAAAATCCGTAACATGCCCTTAATGTCCCTAGGGAATCTTATTCCTGTCTGCCTCTCTATTTCTACTGCCTCCCAATCTTCCCCTTGGTTTTTGAGTGCCAGCCAGTTGCCTTTTTTCAAGTCCTTCAACACAGGATTTTTCTAACCACAGGTTGAGGCTTAATAGTATGTCATGAAAATAGCATTAAAAATAAATAGAATAGAGTAGAAAAGAAAATATAGTATATTACAAGCCAAAGGGTAAATATTATTTCATGTAAACACTTTATTTTGTGTTATTTACTGGGTTATGCAAATAAAAACATTGCTTACTAAAATAAAAATGTTGGAGAAGCAATGCTCTAACCCAGGGGTTCTGAACTTTGGCACTATTGACATTTTGGGTGGATAATTCTGTTCTTTATAGGATGTTTAACAGACTCTGTGGCCTCTACCCACTAGATGCCACTAGTACATTCCTCCTCCATGATGTCAACTCTAGATAACTCCCGACCTCACCAAGTGTCCAGTTGAGAACTGTTGCTCTATCCCATCATGTTTGATACCATAACAAAACTTTTCCCCTTTATGGAAAGGCACTTTTCACCTGTCATCTGGTAACTCAGTTCAATGCCCTCACGTTGAGAAAGTCTTCCCTGAGGCCTCTAGGTAGGTCTCATCTTTCTCTTACATGTTCTCATAAAATCATGTGCTATATCTCAAGACCTTATCAATTTATAATTTCCCATTTACTTCTGTGATTATTTTATTGCTATCTGCCTCAGCATAGGCTGTTAGTTCCATGAAGCCAGGGATTGTGTCTGTTTTTGCCTACAATACAATGCTAACTAAATGTTCAGTGTTGGTTATGTATTGGCTCCATACTAGATGCTAGGTGTACGTTTGGTAGCAGAAAAAGCAAAGTTCCTGTCCTTGAATGATCTACAGTCTTGTTGAGGAAACAAAAAATACAGAATCAGACCAATATTTAAGTACAAAATTCAAAATGGAAATGCTGCTAAAATAAAGATGTGTTTTGAGTTGGGAAGATCAATCTAGATGGAGCTGTCAGGAGAAGGAAGCACTAAGGGTGGGAATGCTAAATAAAATGTGAAGTACTAGAAGGATACCACCACATGAAAGCAGGGAAAGAACATTCCAAGAACAAGGACCATCTTCCTTAGTGGCATTACAACGTGTTTCTGGCAGGGTTTTACATGACCATTCTGTGCTGAAGAAACCACAGCAGAGGACATGAAAAGAAAAGAAGGGGAAACCCCTTAGCAAGTCATTCTGTCCAAATAGGAGATCATTGGTGGCTTGGAATAGGGGTTGTTGTTGTGGAAGTTGAAAGAAGTGTATGAAATATAAGTATTTACTAAGTATCTAGTATGTCAAATGTCAGATTTGACAGACTAGGTCCTTAATATATAGTACAGTTTGTTGATTGACTATTTATTGTATAAATTCAACATTTACTAACATAGTTAGATCAAAGCTTTAAGAAATTAGAACAATGTTGGAGTAAGTTTTGAACCCTTGACTTTTATTTCTGGTGCCATATCTGCCTGCTAAAGATCAGTTCAAATTCCATATTGCCTCAGAATAATTACCCTGTACTCACAGACAAATTACTCTCTGTTTCCATGGCTATATTCTCGTAGCAAATGCATTCTATCTCCATTGTAGCATTTATCATTGTCTACCTTAGATAAGATATTCATGTGTTCATCTTCCCAACTATGCCACGGGTGCAGTGAAGTCTGATAACTTTTAACATCTGAACTCTGATATAACAGACTGCACATAGAAGGCATTAAATAATGTTGGTGGACTGGAATGAACCCTATGAAAAATTACTTGAGAAAAAGTCAGTCTTTGAAAATTTTGCTTTGATGACTCCTTCAGTCAGAAATAATTTCCCAATGGACAGGAAATTATTTCTACCTCTTATTTCAAGTTAAAGTTTGCTTTGACAAAGCAGTGTTTTAAAACTTGTCTCAATCCCAGACATACCAGAGGCAGGTCTCACTATTGCAAACAGGTTTTGATGATTCATTTTGCTATGAGAGCCAAGGAAAGATATATTTTCAATACTCAATGATGATCAGCTAGGCATGGAATTGCTGGGTCAGAGGGTAAGGTATGTTTAACTCTACAAGAGTTTAAATGACCTAATCTTTCCCCAAATATCGTTACTATTTTATGTTCTCATCAGCCATGTATGAAAGTGCCTGTTTCTCTACATCTTTGTTAATTTTTGCTATGCCAGTCATTTTAATTTTAATTTCAGCCACTTTACTGATTATAGAATGGTATCTCACTGAGGTTTTAATTTGAAGTTTCCTGATGACTAATGATGTTGAACACTGTCATAACATTATTAGCCATTCATTTATCTGTTCCCTTTGAAGTGTCTGAGTCTCTCGCTGAAATGAAAATTATTTTCCAGATTTGAGATATAATTGATGTAAAATATTGTGCAAGTTTAAGCTATGCAACATGATGATTTGATACACATATGTTCATCCATCAGAGGTTGTTTCCATATCTTGGCTATCATGAATGATGCTGCAATAAACACAGGGATGCAGGTTATCTCTTCAAGATAGTGATTTTCTTTCTTTCATATGTAAAACCAGAAGTAGGATTGCTGAATCACATGGTAGTTCTATTTTTTAATTTTTTTGGCAAAACTCCATTCTGTTTTGATAGTAACTGTACTAAGTTATAATCCCACCAATAGTACAGCAGGGTTGCCTTTCCCACCAATAGTACAGCAGGATTGCCTTTTCTATACATTCCTCACCAGCACTTATCTGTTTTGAGAACAACCATTTAACAATTGTAAAGTGATATCTCACTGTGGTTTTGATTTGCATTTCCCTGATGTTTAGCAAGGTTGAGCAGGTTTTCTTATTTTTTAAATCCTCACCCAAGGATATTTTTTTTCCTTGATATTTTTAGAGAGAGTGTAAGGGAGGGAAAGAAGGGAGAGAGAGAGGGAGAGAAAAAGAGAGAGAGAGAGAGACATCAATGAGAGAAACACATCAATTGGTTGCCTCCTGAACATAAGACCTGAAACCATTAGACACCTAGAAGAACACAGGGAAAAAGCTCCTTGATAGTGTTCTTGTACAGCTACTATAAAAACAGCACAGTGTTTGACCCCTGACCAAGCTGGGGATTAAACCTGCAACCCAGGTATGTGCCCTTGACTGGGAATTGAACCTGTGAATCTTGGGTTGGTAGGCTGATGCTCTAACCACTGAGCCAAGGACATGTTTTCATGAAGTTCTTGGCCACATATATACTTCTTTGGAAACATATTTATTCAGGTTCTTCTTTCATGTTATAATCAGACTAGGGGCCCAGCGCACAAAAATTTGTGCACTCGGGGAGTCCCTCAGCCCAGTCTGTGCCCTCTCACAGTCCAGGACCCCTCAGGAGATGTCTACTTGCTGGCGTGCCTGGCCAGCCTAGATGAGGGGCTGATGGCTGTTTACAGGCTGCCCACAGCTCCCATTGACTCAATGTCCCAGCGAGGTTGGCTGGAATCAGGTTTCTGGGGTTTATTTATCTTATATAATTGAAACTTTGTTACCTTGAGTGGAGGCCTAGGCAGGCAACAGAAGCCTCCTGTTTACTTCAGCTCCGTGGCTTCTATAATTGATACATTGTTGCTTGAGCAGAGGCCCACTGGCCTAGTCAGGCAGTTGCAACGGAAGCCTCCTGTTGACTCTAGCTCCATGGTTACCGGCCTCCACCTTGGCTGGGTTAATTTGCATACAGTCACTCTGATTGGCTGGTGGGTGTGGCTTGGCTGGTGGGTGTGGCTTAGGTGTTTTGGAGCGATGGTCAATTTGCATATTACTCTTTTATTAGATTAGATTATTTGTTTTTTGCTATTAAGTTATATTAGCTACCTATGTATTTTGGATATTAACCTTTTTCAACATATATGATTTGAATATATTTTCTCCCATTTTGTAGGTGGCCTTTTTACTTTGCTGTACAGAAGCTTTTTAGTTTGATGTAGTCCCACTTGTTTATTCTTGCTTTTGTTGCTTTTGCTTTGATTTTTACATCCATGAAATCATTGCCAAGAACAATGTCAAGGACTTTTCCCCTATGTGTTCTTTTAGGTGTTTTATGGCTTCAGGTCTTATGTTTAAGTCCTTAATCCATTTAGAGTTCATTTTTGTGAGTGGTGTATGACAGAGGTCCAATTTCATTATTTTCCATTGGATATCCTCTGTTGATTTTTTTAAAAAAATTATATTGCATGCCTTTTTATTATTACAGACATATGTATTTTCAGGTATATGTACTATAACTATTTTTCCCCAGAATGTGATTTACCTATTCATTTTTTAAAATAACATTTTTATTTTTCAATTACAATTGACATACAATTATATTAGTTTCAGGTGTACAACTTAGTGATTAGACATTTATATAACTTACAAACTGATCACCCCAATAAGTATAGTACTGATATGACACCATACATAGTTATTACAATATTATTGACTATATTCCCTATTCTGTATTTTACATCCCTATGACTGTTCTTATAACTGGCAACTTGTACATTTTAATCCCTGCTCCCTTTTCACCTATGTCTCAGCCTTCTTTCAATCTGGCAGCTATACAATATGCTCTGTATCCTTGAGTTTGTTTCTGGTGTCTTTGTTCATTTATTTTATTTTTTGGATTCCACATATAAGTGAGGTCATATGGTAATTTGTCTTTCTCTATCTGACTGACTCACTTCTCTTCCTGACACTAGAATCTTGGGCTGGGGAGCCCAGTGTGGGGCTGGGACTCCTTCATCCTCAGGGTCAACCTGCTAATTCCCAACCACCACACTGGATTGTGGAACCAGCCCATTTGGCATCTCTGATTCTCCTACCAGTCTCGCCATGACTTTTTCTGTACATCCTTAGTTATAGAGCTTCTGTACAGCTAGTTTTCAGGCAGTTCTCAATGATGGTTTTTCTGTAGTTTAGTTGTAATGTTGATGTGGTCATGGTAGGAGGCAAGCAAAGTGTTTACCTGCTCTGCCATCATGACTGAAAGTCTACCTGTTCACTTTCTTAATGGTTGTTTTTAATGAACAGAGGTTTTTTTCATTTTGATAAAGCTCAATTGCACAAGTTTTTCCTCTTTATGTTTAACTAGGGGCCCAGTGCACAAAAATTTGTGCACTCGGGGGGTTAGGGTCCCTCAGCCCGGCCTGCACCCTCTTACAGTCTGGGACACATTGGGGGGGAATGTCCACCTGCTGTCATGCCTGGCCAGCCTGGGTGAGGGGCTGAGGGACATTTTCAGGCTGCCCACAGCCCCTTCAGGGTTCATGCACTGAGGGGTGGGAGGACTGGTGAGTGCAGGCCTGGACGTTTCCCACCAGAGGGCCCATAATCCCACACGCCTGGTGGGCCCCCACAGCTGAGGGGACACACTTGACACAGAGCTGGGTGGTGAGCCAGGGGTGGACGCTAGTGCAGGATCCCTCGGTGGGGCCCTGCTGCTAAGCAAACACACCTGGGGTGGAGCCGGGTAGCAAACTGGCTTCGGATTCTCCGCACTGTGCAGCAAACGCTCCCGCACGCCCTGTGGAGGCCCCTGGGGGGGGGGGAATGAAGGTAGCGGACCCTGGATGGGTGCTCCCACACACACCCGAGGAGGCTCCCGGGGCAGAGCCAGGCAGCAGACCCAGGACAGGCATTCCTGGATGCCCCACGGAGGCCCCCAGGGTGGAGCCAGGCAGCTGACCCAGGATGGGCACTCCTGGACGCCCCAAGGAGGCCCCCGGGGGGCAAAGCCAGGCAGCAGACCAGGATGGCTGCTCCTGCAAGCCCCATGGAGGACCCGCTCTCCCGCACGCCTGGTGGAGGGCCCCGGGGGGCAGAGCCAGGCAGTGGACCCGGGACGGGAGCTCCTGGACACCCCGAGGAGGCCCCAGGCCGAACACCCCCACTGAGCTAACACACCTGACACAGCTATGCCGGCCGCAGAGGCTCCCAGTGCAGAGCCACCCTGCCAGCCTCCATCTTGGCTGGGTTAATTTGTATACAGGCGCTCTGATTGGCTGGTGGGCCTGGCCATGAGCAGAGGCTCAGCCAGCCTAGGTAGGCAGTTGCAACAGAAGCCTCTGGTTTGCTCTAGCTCCATGGCTGCTGGCCTCCATCTTGGCTGGGTTAATTTGCATACAGCCATTCTGACTGGCTGGGAGGCATGGCTTGGCTGGTGGGTGTGGCTGTGAGCAGAGGCTCAGCCAGCCTAGGCAGGCAGTTGCAACAGAAGCCTCTGGTTTGCTCTAGCTCCATGGCTGTTAGCCTCCATCTTGGTTGGGCTAATTTGCATACAGCCGCTCTGGTTGGCTGGGAAGCGTGGCTTGGCTGGTCGGCGTGGCTTAGGTGTCTTGGGTAACGGTCAATTTGCATATTACTCTTTTATTATATTAGATGCTTTCTGTGGCCTGTCTAATAAATTTTTGTTTACATCAATTTATAGAGATAATATTCTGTTTACTTCTAGAAGCTTTATGATTGTAGCTTTTGTGTTTAAGTATATGATGCACATGTAATTATTTTCGGGATGTGAAGTAATGTAGGAAATAGCTGATTTTTTTCCTATGGATACCCAGATTTCTCATAACCATTTGCTGAAAAGACTTCTTTCCCTATTCAACTGTTGTGAATTGTACGTAAATGAGTGAGTGAGTTTCTGGAATATATATTCTGTTATTTTTATCTATTTGTCTATGCTTAATTCAATACCACATAGATTTGATCACTGCAGTATCATCAGAAATGTTGAAATCAAGTATATACAATTCATTTAATTTTGCTCTTCTTTTAAAAATTGTTTTGGCCATTCTAGGTCATGTGCATTTCTGTATACATTTTATAATCTGCTTGACAATATCTAAAACAAATTCTGGAAAGGATTTTGAATGAAATTGTGTTGAATCTTTAGATTAACTTGGGGAGAATTAACATCTTAATGATATTGAGTCTTGCAATTCGTGAATATGTTGTATCTTACCATTTACTTAGATTTGCTTTAAATTTTTTCAAAAATGTTATGTAGTTTTTTGTGTAGAAGTCTTATATTTTTAAATTTTTGACAAAGCACTTTTAATACTACTATTCATAAAATTTATCTATTGTCTTTATAAAACTTATTTCTGTTGAGACATCCTGTCTTTCATTCCTGATATTGATAACTTGTGTCCTCATTTTCTGTCTCTCCTAATCATTCTAACTAGAGGTTATATAATCATTTAATTTTCTTGCAGAATCATTTTTTGCACTTGATAATTATTTGTTTGTTTTTAATTTCACTTATATCTGCAAGTTATTCCTTATCTTTATTCTTTTACTTACTTTGGGTTTAATTTTAAAAGCCCAATTAAATTTTTTCTCCCTTCCTCCATTATTAGAGGAAAAGCTGTTTGAAAGCAGGGGCAATATTTAATGTCTGACATGTAAAATCTCAAATATTTGTTAAATCAATTGTGGGAAGAAGAAAGGGGAGTTTCCAGTTGTCCAAGCATGTCACTTGGTTAATAGCTGCATTAATTATTAATTTATGAATAATAAATTATCACAAACATTCTTGTCTAATGGGGGAGGGAAAAGTATAAGAAAATGATTGAAAATAAAAATCCATTCTAAATGAGAAGAAATATAAGAATGTAGAAGGAACAGAAATATGGACCAATAAGAGTGGGTCAGATCTGAGTCTCTAAATTTTGGGCAAAAAACTTCTCTGAGATTCCATTATTTCACCTGAAAATATGGTAACACTACCCTTGAAAAGTTGGTAGAATATGAAAACTCTTGTAACAATGCCTAATATATATTAGGGAGTCAATGAATGCCATTTCTTTGAGTTTCAGTGTCATTTGTAAAATATGCTCTCATAGAAGGGTTGTTGAGTGTGTGGAAAGATATATATATATCTAAAATATATATATATATATATATATATATATATATATATATATATATATATATATGCCTAAGCGACTGGAATGCTGGAATGACCAGGATGACAAGTCACTGTGACGCACATTGACCACCTCAATGCAGGAGCTGCCCCTTGATGGTCAGTGCACTTGCACAGCCAACCTTCTGAGGCTGGCCAACTTTCCCTGGTCCCTCCCATGTCTGGCCAACCTCCCAGCTGGAGGTTGGAATACCCTGATCAGCCCTGACCATTGGCCAGGCCTAGGGATCCCACCTGTGCACAAATTTTGTGCACCAGGCCTCTAGTATAAAAATATCATGTTTAGCACAGGGCATGGTCCATTTCAGATAGAACAAGAATATAAACTCCACTTAGTGTCTGTAAAACCTATAAATCTTGTTATGGTTAAATGATATGGAAAGAAATCTATAGACATCTTTGGGGGTTCTAATTTTTTTTTAAAATCTATAC
Source organism: Murina feae (assembly GCA_004026665.1). Lineage (NCBI taxonomy): Eukaryota > Metazoa > Chordata > Mammalia > Chiroptera > Vespertilionidae > Murina > Murina feae. Next base: position 45,256 of record PVJC01003057.1, read on the forward strand.
TTTGCTTCTTTAATAGATTTCATTTTTTCCTCAAAAAGCCTAGCTTTCAGCCAATGTTTATATCACACAAAGATGAAAAAGAAAGACAATATGAGACACACAAAACAACTTTTGAACCACCGTTTTTAACAAAGTGGGTAGGATGAGAACTGGGAATTGAAGATAAAAAATTTGGAATTCTTTCTTTGTATGTGAGTGATCACCAAATGGGGAATTAAATAGTGTCATTCTTGGAAATTTTACATATTAAATAAATAAATGGCTCTCCAACATAATATTTATAAATGGTTCCTTAGACAATTATAATATTTTAAAAACACATTTATAACATCAATGGTTAGTGTTCATTATGATTTTCCTAGAATTTGATAAATATCCATACCCATAAATATTAACAAAGAAATAGCTGAGATTAGAAAGATGTACCCTCACATTTTTCACTTCTGCTCACATATTATTTATCAAAAAGTCATGTCTATTGATAACTTCAAGTGGGTAGAAAGTACAGTCCTTCTGTGAGCAGCAGTAATATCTACCATAAAAATTTAAAAATCAATTATAAATAGAATAGAAAAGCATAGGTATTAATCACATGATTCCCTTATTATCTTTACTTATGAGCTATATAAGAACTTCCAGCTTCAGAATAGAGACTGAAAACTAGTTTGTATTAATGCATTCAACACTTACATTTTCCCCACTACATGCCAGTGTTCTCCAAGTGTTTTATACATATTTGCTCATTAATTATTCAAGATAATTTTAAGAGGTCATTATTATTATTCCTACTTTATGGATGAAGAAGTTACGGTACAGACAGGTTAATCTCTTTGCCTACTGTCATGTATGTGTGATTCACACCCACAACAGTCTGACTCCAGAATCCATACTCTTAACCAGTATAAGTGGGCTTTCAGACTAGTCCCTCAACAGTGTTATTTTAAGAACTATGTGCCAGGCTTTGAGCTGGATATTCCCTGAGTCCCCTGCAATCCTCATGAAAGGTATGGGGCAGAATGCAGGCATTTGGCAGGAAGACCACGGCTGGACTTGAAAGAATTCTTTATAATACACCAAAGTATTCCAATACTTCATACATTGGAAGTATTGTATCCTTTCATATTTTTTGCCATGTTTCTACGTGAGACCCTTACATAAAAGTAACTTCTGTTGCTCAGTGTTTGACCTTTGTCCAACAAGGTTTGAGCCCAAAACTCAAGAATGTATTTTTTTCCTCTTTCGAGAAGTGGAAAATGTTAACTTTGCATGATTGCCTGGGACAAAAAAAATAACGAAAATATGTAAATCAATTACACATATGTGTTTAGCTGACTGCTTTGTTTATAATATGGCCTTTTATTTTTAAAAAATATTTTGTACTCTACAATACTAGCAAATAATTAATGAAAAAGACAAAATGGAAAATTACAAGTAATTTCTTATCTTCTGACAATAATCTAGTTTAACTTCCTAAATTCTGCTGTTTCAGAAACCAAATTCTATATCAGGTGCCATCTGCTAATTGAATGATTTGATCATCTGTGATAGGGGTTGGCAAACGACAGCTTGCAAGTCAATTCTGTACTGCCCCCTATTTTTATAAATGAAGTTTGACTGGAGCACAACCACACCCCCACATTTATGTATTGTCTATGCTGCTGATGTACTTCATGGGAGAATTGAGTAGCTGCAAGGGAGACAGTCTGGCTCACAAAGACTAAATTATTTATTATGTAGCTCTTTTCAGGGGAAAAGAAAAGAATCCCAACCTCTGAAGAATCCCAACCTCTATGAAGATATTACTAGTTGCTGAACCACTGATAACAACTAAGGTATTTTGAATGTTCTTTAACCTGTGGTCAATATTTTGTTTCTCCTTACAAATCACTACTCATACATGTTCAGAGAAGGGTCAACTGAAAATATAGTGAAAGAGATCCTGGTCCCATTAGAACATCAAAGCCCACATCCATGATGTAATTGAACCCATTCTCAAGTAACAACCATCAGCATAGAACCTACTATTAAGCACCTGCCAAGCGGTAGTCCTTTTCTTCTTATTCCTGCTTTATACTAGTTCCCAAACTAAGACTCATAATATTGAGACAGTTTCATGTGATAGTCTAATGAAATTAATATGTATACTGCTAATCATGAAAGAAGAAATCAGAACCCCTTTCAGCTAGATATTTTGTTACCTATTTGCCTTGAAAATTTTGATGGAAATTATAAATAGAAATATTTTAACAAAGAGAACTGTAATGATACTTGCTTATCAGGAATTCCTGCCAAAGAGCTTGCTTTAAAAGATATCCTGTTTAATTTGGAGGGAGGTGGGGGAGGAGTGAAAAATTTTATTTTATTATATTATTTTTTTAATATTGATCTCAGATTTTTTTTTACTGTCTAAAGTTTTACATATGTCTCTTTTTCCCCCAATTAACCCCCCCTGCCACCCAGCCATTCCCAACCCGGGGCAAGCCTCACCACCCCAGTGTCTGTGTCCATTGGTTATGCTAATATGTATGCATACAAGTCCTTTGGTTGCTCTCTAACTCTCCTCCCCCCACCCAGGAGTGAATAATTTTAGACATTCTTTTCTTAATAGTCACAAGCCAAGCTTAATTAAGGAGACAAAATATTTGTTCACAAAGACAGAGTTGATGTTTAATGTCATCTTTTTTTTTTCTCTGAGTTCAACATATCAGCTGGCTTGAACTGTGGGTGACATACACAATTAAAACTGAATAAAAGACTTGAGAATCTTAATTATCTGGCTTCCTGTTCCTTTTTTTATGTTGCCTAAATCACAACCCCACCATCATCTATGCATAATAAATCAAGCAGAACTTCCTGTTGTTATAATGAATATTTTAATTTTTTCAGATCTGAGTATTTCAGTGTCTTCTGCAAATATAGGGTAAATTAATAAAACAAGTCACTAACGTGGTGTCCTATTAACTAATTAGATGATCAGAAAGAGAGGAAAATTCAGTATCTACAGGTGATATACTATCATTTTTCCCTTTTGACTTAATTGATCAATTTCCAATCAATACTATTGACTAAATGGATCAGGTTTCTAAAAAAAATATATTACAAAAATTGCAAAACATGCAGTAAAATTAAACAAAAGTGAATATCCACCATCCAGATTCAGCAATAGGTGATGGCCATATTTGTATTTCCTTGCTTTGTCTCTAGTATTTTTTAACTCTAGAAGAGTCTTGTAGCTTTTTATTTGTGAATTTCATTATATTGACTTCAGACAAAAGTCATTTTTCTCATGGATTGTCCCATATTTTGAATATATCTGGTTGTTTCCTTTTGGTGTTTTTACCTTTTTTCTGTATCATTATTTCTAGAAAATTGGAAGATGGGTCTAAAGACTAGATTCACAGTGATCATTTTGGAAAACATTTCATAGGTGATGGTGTGTGTGCTTTGTTTTTACATCACATTAAGAGGTGATGCTAAGTCTGATCACGCAGTTGATGTCTGACCAGCAGCCCTCTCCGCTGTAAGGCATGTTTTTCTTTGGCAATATGTGTACATCTTATATTCCAACAACATTCTATCTAACAATTTTAACTCTGATAAAAGATGTTTGCCCGAATCCCTGATTTCATAGGTATGTCATCAAATTATGGTTTTGTAATACTGTTATTCTTTCTGTTTATCACAAGATGTTTTGTTTTTTTGCAAAAAAAAAAAAAAAAAAGTACTTTTCCATCTAGAAATTCCCCATTTTCTTCCCTTTAATTACCAGCTGTCAGAGTAAGGAACCGGTTTAATAGTAAGATGGCTTTCTATTTTCTATTCCATTTTGTCCAGGACAGTTCTAGTTATCTTTTCTCCCAGCATAAATATTATTGTGCTTCTGTTCACTCTCAAAATGTAACAGATTGGATAATAAATTATCAAATAATTCCATGTATTAATCACATCACATTTCTTTCTTGGGTCTTTCATTTTGAGAATTCTGTGTCATTTACTCAATGTTTCACAATTATTTATGCTTTCTGATATTTAAATCTCAGACAACTAAAATAATTACCCCTTTTGATACTTAAATCTCAAAACTCAAATATTCAGTTTCAAAATTAGCTGTGTAAATCCCTTAAAAATGCCTCTGTGTCCTTTTGACATAACTCCAGTGATCTCTGAAAAAATTTTTGCTTTATGGCATAAGAAGATATTACAGCTTCACTTTGTATTTTCTATGTTATGTGCCTCAATTCAGCCATTTCCCTATGGACTTCTGCTGTCTTTTAGTGGGAACTGGCAGTTAGAAACCAAGATCTGTGTGTCGAGAGTATTAATTTTTATTAAGGTATTATTGCCTTCGGATAATTTCAGTGGGTAAAACTAAGATAAATATAAATATAAATATACCCACATATTATGTACTTTCAATTCAAATTTAGCACTACAGTTTTTTTATTTATTGATTAAGGTATTATATATGTGTCCTTATCCCCCTCTTGCCCTTCCCCTCCCCCACTCATACCCTCACCCTCCTGATGTCTGTGTCCATTGGTTAGGCTTATATGCATGCATACAAGTCCTTAGGTTGATCTCTCTTTCTTCCACCCTCTCCTACCTTCCCTCTGAGGTTTGACAGTCTTCAATTCTTTAATTTGTATTTATATTGTTTGTTTTATATTGAAATTCTTGGTTTCTAATTAGCACATTTGCTTTATTCTACAATACACATAAAATAGTTTCAAAATTAAAAATTCTAATATTTGCCAATAATAAAACTCTAAGTATGGTTTAAAGGTTTATTTCAATTCTTTCTCTTTAGGATATGGTCAGAATACTGGGTCAAATTAATATAAACATATATCTAGCAAAAAAACACCACAAGCAAAGTAGAGACAAATGATAAACTTGAAAAAAAAATGCTTGTAGTTTTTATCACAGGCAAATATCAAATATCCCAAACAAAAAGAGCTACTAGACTGAGACAACATAAAACACAACAAAAACCGTTCACCTAAAAAAAAAGAAATGCAAATGACTCGTGTCATATGAAAGTAGGCTAAACTTGATCACAAGAAGTTAAATACAAATTAAAATTCTATTGATGTCCCTAGCTGGTTTGGCTCAATGGATAGAGCGTCAGTCTGCAGACTGAAGGGTCCCAGGTTTGATTCTTGCCAAGGGCACATGCCTGGGTTGTGGGCTCAATCCCCAGTAGGGGGCATGCAGGAGGCAGCCAATAAATGATTCTCTCTCATCATTGATATTTCTATCTCTCTCTCCCTCTTCTTTCCTCTCTAAAATCAATAAAACATATTTTTTTAAATAAAAAAATAAATTCTATTGATGTACAAATTTTGATTTATCTACTCTGGCAAGAATCCTAAAATTTGACAAGATACTCTGTTATCAAGGCTTCAGGTACAGACACAATCACATATATATTGCTGGTGACAATGAAAAATAGTATAATTCTTATGAAAAGGAATAGGTAAAATCTAGCAAAATTCAACATATATTTGTACTTTCACACAGATAATGCAAGATCTTCCCATCTCAAGATTCTTAATTTAATCATCTCTGCAAAATCCCTTCTCATGTGTCAGTTCTAAGGGTTCCCAGGTTCTGGAGATTCCATTGTGGACATCCTGGGGGTTGGTTTTCTGTCTACCCGATATGGTAATAAAACATGTAGGTGAATTTAATTTATACTAAATTAATTAATTAGTTAACAAATTAATACTGAATTTGAGGGGGTTGAAGTCCATACAGGATATTTTCTCGGATTATGACAGAATAAGCAAACAATCAGAGAAGGACATATATCACATGATCTCACTTCCATGTGGAATCTAGAGAACAATATAAACTGACAAAATAGGACCATAGGCATGGATAAATGAAACAGTCTGACAGATCTCAGAGGGGAGGGGAGTTGGGAGGGAGGACAGGAAGATATTAACCAAAGAATATATATGCAATATATGCATAACCCATGGACACAGACAATAATGTGGTGAAGACCTAGGAGGACAGGGACAGGGCGGATGGAGGCAAAGATGGAGAAAAATGGGAGCATTTGTGATAGAGTCAACAATATAAAAAATTCATCTCTCTCTCTCTCTCTCTCACACACACAAATCAATCAGTGAAAGCTGACTGAAAAATCCTCAAATATTTAGAAAACAATCAACACTCTTTTACATTGTCCTTAGGTCAAAGAAGAAATCAGTTAAAAGTATAGAAAAAAGACTACTTTTCAGAATTTGTGGGATACAGTTAAAGCACTGTTTGCAGAGAAATTTATATCTTTTAAAGCTTTTGTTAATAAAGTGGAAGAGTACATCACCAATGATCTAAGTCCCTCATGAGAAGCTTAAAGAAAGAGCAATAAAATCTAAGTAAGTTAAAGTAAGTAAATAATAAATATGAGGACAAACCTAAAGGGAAAAACAGAAAACAATAGAGATCAATAAGATTCAAAGCTGATTCTTTAAAAGGTCAGCAAAACAAAACTGATAAGCTTTTAAGTGGATGGATCTAGAGGAAAAAAAAAGGAAGATGCAAATTATCATTATCAGGAATGAAATAAGAAATGACATTATTGATCTGACAGTCATTAAAAGGGTAGAAAAAGAATATGATGAACAGCTTTATTCTAATAAATTTGAGAACTTAAATGGATTGGACAGATTCCTTAAAAGGCATAAATTAAAATCTGACTCACAGAGAAACAAACACCTGAATCATTCCATATTCATTAATGAAATTAAATTCATTACTTAAAAGCTCTCTAAATTTTTTTTTGTTCCAGATGGATTCACTGGATAATTATATTGAATATTCAAGAAAGAAATAATACCAATTCTACATAAATTCTTTTAAAAATAGAAAAGGATGCAACATTTTCCAAAGAAAAAGTTTTATGAGTGCAACATCAGACTGATATGATACTCAAACGAAGACATTATAAAGAAAACAAAGCTAAAGATCAATATCCCTCATAAAACTGGATGCAAAATTCTTAACAAATATTAGAAAACCAAATCAAACAATAATAATAAAATAAAATAAAATAATAATAATAATAATAATAATAATAATAAACCAAAAGGGATAATACACAAAGATCAATTGTTAGTGTTATCCCAGGAGTGTAAGATTGGTTTAACATTCTAAACTCAATCAATGTAATTCCCATGTACAAAGAATAATGGAGAAAAGCATATGATCATGTCAGTAGATGTAGTAATAACATTTTACAAAGTATATCACCCACTAATTCTAAAAGCTCTCAGCAAAATGTAAATATTAGGGCAAGAGAAGGAAACATTCAACTAGCATCATATTTATGAAAGACTAAATAATTTCCTGCTCTAACACTAGGAACAAAGCAATAATTTGCTCACATTTATTATATTCTACATTGTGTTGGAATCTTAGCCTGTGCAATAAAGAAACACACAGATGCACACTCAAATGGAAGGAAGAGATAAAACTGGTTTTATTTTTTAGATATCATCATGCTTTTCATAGAACTTCCTAAAAACTGCCATAAAATCTAACCTATATAGTGACTAAAATAGCATCACATGACACAAGACCAGTACACCAAAATCAATTAATTGTGTTTCTATATACTAATAAAAAACAATTACATCAAAAATATAAAATGCGGCCTGACCTGCATGGCCCAGTGGTTGAGTGTAGACCTGTGAACCAGAAGGTCATTGTTTAACTCCTGGTCAGGGCATGTGCCCAGGTTGTGGGCTCCATCCCCAAGGAGAGGAGTGCAGAAGGCAGCCAATCAATGATTTTCTTTTTATTGATGGTTCTCTCTCTCTCTCTCGCTCACTATCTCCCTTCCATTTAAAATGTGTTTTAAAAAATGCGATGCTTATAAATAATTTTAACAATATGTATAATACCTGTACAATAAAAACTACCAAAGATTGCTGAATGAAGTTAAGAAGACATACATAATTTGAGAGCCATACAATGTTCATGAACTGGAAAACTGACTATTGTTAAGATATCAACTTTATCTAAATTTATTTATAAAATAACACACCCCAATTAAAATCCCAAACTGTCAAACTTGATTCTATAGTTTATATGGGAATACAAAATATATAAAAATACAGAATTTTGAAAAAGAGGAATGCATTTGGAGAAATTATACTCCCTGATTTTAAGACTTACTAACAATGTACAGTAAACAAAATAGTATTATATTGGTGTAAATATAGAAATTTAGATCAATGGAATAGAATTGAGAGTTTAGAAATAGATATGATTATATGAGCAATTATTATTTTAAAATATATTTCTATTTATTTATCTATTTTTTCTGTAACTTCTTCAAGATTAATTTACCTTTATTTTCTTCCAATATATGTAATATTCTCTTTTTTATATTTAGACTAGGGGCCCAGTGCACAAAAATTTGTGCACTGGGGGGGGGGTGTCCCTCAGCCTGGCCTGTGCCCTCTTGCAGTCTGGGACCCCTCGGGGGCTGTCCACCTGCTGGCGTGTCTTGCCAGTTTGGGTGAGAGGCTGAAAGCCGTTTTCAGGCTGCCCACAGCCCCTTCAGGGTTCAGGTCCCTAATGGGGTGCCTGGCCAGCCTGGGTGAGGGGCTGAGAGCCATTTTCAGGCTGCCCACAGCCCTTTCAGGGTTCAGTTCCCTACTGGGGTGCCTGGTCAGCCTGGGTGAGGGGCTACAGGCCGTTTTCAGGCTGACCACATCCCCTTCAGGGTTCAGGTCCCTACTGGGGTGCCTGGCCAGGCTGGTGAGGAGCTGAGGGCTATTTTCAGGCTGGCCACAGCTCTCGTTGACTCAAGGTCCCAGCGAGGCTGGCTGGAAGCAGGTTTCTGGGGTTTATTTATCTTCTATAATTGAAACTTTGTTGCCTTGAGCAGAGGCCACAGCCAGCCTAGGCAGGCAGTTTCCTCCATTTCCTGTTTGCTGTAGCTCCTTGGCTGCTGGTGGCCATCTTGGCTGGGTTAATTTGCATATCATCATTCTGATTGGCTGGTGGGCATGGCTTGGCTGGTGGGCATGGATTAGGTATAACAGAGTGAGGGTTAATTTGCATATTACTCTTTTATTAGATTAAATACCTAACCCATAGGAAGTTTTTTTATTGGTGTTTAACTGTAGGAGGTATGGATTCAATTGTATTTTCTTTCCAAATGGTTATCCAACTATTCTTTGTTTATTTACTACAAAGTCCATCTCTTTCTCCCCAGCAATTTGAAATGCCACCTTTGTTATCTATCAAATATTCATATATACTTTCTGTTTTTGTACTTTCTATTCTATCCTATTGCGTTGTCTGTCTATTCATGGATTAATGTCACACTTTATTTTAAAATTTTTATGTTTTTATTGATTTTTAGAGAGAGAGGAAGGGAGAGGGAGAGAGAAACATCAATCAGTTAGTTGCTTCCACACACCCCAACCCACAACCTGGGCACCTGCCTTGACCCAGAATTGAATCTTTAGTGAATGGATGATGTTCCAATCAAGTGAGCCACATAGGCCAGGGAAAAATCACTCTTAAACATAGAGGCTTTGTAGCATGATTTAAGATGCTTTTTTCATTGCTCTTTTCCAACATTTTCTTGACTATTTGCTTGTGCGTTTTGAGGATCAAATTTTCTAGCTCCACAAAAATACTTGTATTTTCATTGGGATCACATAATTTTACTATGTAATTTTTAGTTATTTCTTTTTATTGATTTTTAGAGAGGAAGGGAGAGGGATAGAAAGATAGAAACATTGATTTGAGAGAAACATTGATTGGATGTCTCCTGTATGTTCCCTACTGGGGATCAAGCCCACAACCTGGGCATGTGCCCAGACTAGGAATTGAACCAGTGACCTCTTGGTTCATTGGTCCATACTCAACCACTGAGCCACAATGGCCAGGCTAAAATATGTCATTTTTAATATTAACTTTAATGATATTGATTGTTTATGAGTAGAATCATACAATCCAAGAATAGAGGTTGTATTTCTGTCTGTTCAAGTTTCTCTTGTATCTTTCAATAGTGTTTTGTTTTCCATGTACAGTTGACCCTTCGTGGTCAACCCTAATCAGAGTACGCTGGATATTCAAGGCCAATTTGTCATACACATGTGCAAAGTCAATGACACAGCAGTTTTATTGTGCACACTGTGCAGGTGTACTTTTCTATAACCCAAATGCTGATGTCAGTATTTGGCAAGAAGCCTCTCATGTATGAATGTGTTACTGACCAGCCTGTGTGCAGCTGCTTCGTGAGACTAATTTGAAGAACTGTTTTGTCTGATGGCTCCTTGAGGCAATGACTATTTGTCTCTCTGATATTTAATAAAGTCTCTCTGATATGCCTACGACTTCTCATACCTTCTTTGTCTAATACCTGGCATCTGAGGGCCTGTGCTCTGACACCCTTGAGCAACATGGGATTTAGGGGCACCGAACCCTGAGCAGTAGAAAATTGATGTACACATAACTTTTGACTCCCCAAAACTTAACAAGACTCTTCCTACAGTATCTGCTGAAGATTTGTTCTAAGACTCTCACAGATACCAAAATCCTTGGATGCTCAAGTCCCTAATATGAAATGACATAGAAAAATGCATACAGTAGGCCATTCCCATCCCTGGATTTCCAACCACAAATCATAAAAGTAATTTTTTCCATCCATGGTTGGTTGAGTCTGCAAATGCAAAACCTCAGGGATATAGAAGAGCAATTGCATATTTATTGAAAAAATTTGCCTGATACCAACAGACCCACGGCCATTCCATGTTATTCATGGGTCAACGGTATGGATTTTACACATTTACTGTTTATTTTATTTCTGTTTTCTTCCACTTTTTCTGCTACAGGATGCTTTCTTCAATTATATTTTCTAACTAATAATTTTTACACACATAAAATATTAATTTTACATGGTAATTTTATATCTTGATACCTCATAAAGTTATATTTGTAATCAGATTTTATTGATATTTTTCAAGTATACTACCATATTTTATACATATACATATATTTTTATCTTTTGTAATGATTAGAATCCTAATTTTTAAAATAATTACATTAGATAATATCTCTAAAACGAGAGTATATAGTATTGCAAATGATGGGCATTTTTGTCTTATTCCTTTCTTAGAATTTATCCAGTGTTTCTCCTTTAGTAAATGTCATATTTTGGATTGAGACATAGACACACACACACACACACACACACACACACACTCACCTCGTGTTAAGGATGAATTCATTGATTCTTATTTCAGAAAGTATTTTTTAACTTAAAAATTGACATTAAACTTACAAATATCTCTTAAGCACCTGGGGGGATATATGATATTGTTTCTTTAAATCTATTAATGTGCTGCATGACATTAATGGCTTTTTAAAATGTTGAACCGTTCTTGAATTATTTAATAATCCTACTTGGTCAGGACATATTATTTTTTAATGTGTTTGATTTTGCTTGCTAATATTTTATTTTAAATTTTTGCTTTGATTTTCAAAGTGAAATCATCTGTAGTTTTACTTATTTGAGTTTCCAGATTTATAGTTTCAATTTTATACTGACCTAAAAAAAATAATTTAAATATTTTCCTTCTTTCAGTATCCTCTGTGATGTTACTGTTATTTATTTGCTGGCCTCTTTAATTTGCATATTTGGAGGAGAATATGTATAGAGAAACTAGAATTTGCTAGTGGCCATTATATAACAGAAACTTGGAATTTTTATCTTATTATAGGATATTATTGAAAAAAACTTACAAAGTACAAATGAGCAAAAAGAAAAATACCATCCTATATAATAAAAGCATAGTATGCAAATTGTCCCCTCCACCAGAGTTTTTCTGGGAGACCAACCAGGGGGTGGGCCAGCCAGGGGAAGGGAGGGAGGGCCTGGCACTGGCAGGCAGCTGGGGGAAGGGAGGGAGTACCTGGCCAACAGCTGGCAGCCACAAGGGACCCTACCAGTGCACAAATTTCATGCACTGGGCCTCTAGTAAAGTAATAATGTAATAATGTTAATAGTCTTTTACTACTTTGAGTAATCATTTTACCAGATGGTTAAAACATATAATAGGTATCAGAATAAAAAAATGTACCTTAAACAATTCTTCTTTCAGGAAAATGTTGGCCTGAGAAACCTAGCTTTCAATTTATTGATACATTTTATTTCTTCTATATAAAAATATTTTAAAATATTTTAATATATGTGGCTCTTCAAATAAGTTAATGATTCCATAATATTTGAAGAGTAAAAGGTAGCCCTTTTAAAATAGAAAATACCTTATTTTAGACCAACCACATGGGACTAATTTTAATATTAGTAATGTGAAAAACCAAACATTCACCAAAATGAAAGCTACCATTTTGAGGGCAGAAAAGAAAAATTGAGTGATGTTTTCAACCCCTCACTCTAAAAACATCATTTGTACACTCACTGAACTCATTACCTGGGCAATAATGTCTCAGATTCCTCTTTATGAATGGATCTCACTGCCACATTCTTATGCGGACACTTGATATAGTTTTTAGACAGCAGAAAGTACAGAAAAGATTGTCTTCTGTTTGTTCCCTGTCTCATTTCCTCTATTTCTCCCTCGCTCACTCCCTCCCTCCTGAGGGTTGTGAGAACAGCTTTTCCGGAGTCCCTCTAATTTCCATTTATAGAACTTTTAGCTTTAGTAGCAATTGTCCTGGGTATAACAACATGCATACATGAGTTGTCATAGTCTGCTATTATCAACATTTTATCATTTTGAGTGTTTAGAAAGTTACTTCCATTCAGATTCTTTTATTTTTTTTCCACCTTTGAAATAAAATTATCTTAAGTGTTTACTTCACATACTTTGAATATCACATTACATGGTATTATAATGTTTGCTGTAATTAACAAAATGATATAAGAACCTCATAAGTAGTAAGATATTCTGCTATACTTACACCCATTTTTCCCATTCTGTTATCCCTTTCTGAAGCTTAAAGGCTTCTATTACCATTTACCTTCTGTTAGAGACCTTCATTTAAGTCATTCTTTAACCGTGGATTTTCTTACAACAAAGTCTCTTAGTTTTCTTTTTTCTGAGTACGGTATTTTCCTTTAATTTTTGAAGGATATTTTCACCAGGTATATAATTTGTACCTGTGTTCTTTTCTTTCAGTTCTTGAAAAATGTTGTGTCACTTTCTTCTGGTCTCTGTGGTGTTAGATGGGAAATGGGCTTTCATTCAAATTGGTGTTTTCCTATAAGTAATGTGTCATTTCTCTTGGGCTGCTTTGCTGATTTCTCCTTTGTTTTCAAGTTTAATGGGTTTCTTTTTGATTTTTTATTTCATTTATTTTTATTTTTTAAAATATTTGTTATTGTTGATAGTATTAGAGATGTCTCCCATCCCTCTCCTCCTTTATCCCCTTCCTCTTTGTGTTTATTTGTGGTTTGCTCAGCTTCTTGAGTCTCTACATTTATGTGGGCTATTGTCCCACAGGTCCCTAAACTGTTTATTTTCAACCTATTTCCTCACTGTTTAGATGGGTAAATTTTATTGATCTGTCTTAACATGCACTGATTCTATTCTCTAATACTGAGCACATTCACCAAGGTTTTTCATTCACTTATTGCATTTTTCAGTTCTATAATTCCCATTTGGTTCTTTTTGTTTTTGTTTTTAATAACCGCTATTTTTTTTTTTTTTGCTGAAATTTTTTATTTATTTTTCCATTTGCTTTAAGCCAATTTGTAACTGCTCACTGAAGCTTTTTTATGGTGGTTGCTTGACAAATTGTTCCAACATCTGATTCATCTTGGTGCTGTCATCTGTTGGTTGCTTTTCTAATTCATGTCAAGATTTCCCTCATTCTTGATATGATGCATACTTTTCCCTAGACATTTGGGGTATTATATTATGAGACTCTGGTTCCTATTTGACCACCTATTTTGTACAGGCCATGTTCTAGTTAGAGTGCACCTCAAGGTATGTTCAGCTCCTTGCAGGACCTTGTCTACCCATCTTAGCAAAAGTGGGCTGGAAGCTTGACTTCACACTAAGCCCCTAAAACACCAGATGAGAAGGAGTGGAGTTCCAATTATCCCTGCTTCCTACTACTTCTTCTGCCTCTTTGATACCAGGTGGAGTTGGAGGCTTGGCTACACATGGGCCGCACTGACCCAAGGGAAGAGAGCCCGTGGGGTAAGTGGACTGTCTGCTGCCCTTTATTCTACCCCCTGGGTACTGAGTGGGTGTGGAGGCTCACCTCCTCACTGAGTCTTGCTGACTCCAGGGGTGGGGTGAAAATTAAGCACTTATTAGCTGACTTACAGATCAGAAACTATGTTTCATAAAGTGCCTACAAGTGAGCCCACCAGGTGTAGAGCATTGAAACTGTTGGATTGACTGTGTAGAGAGCATTCCCTGGATCCACTGTTCTTGGTGCAGAGCTCATCTGGATCTGGAAAACCAATCTCCCTGTGTCCATGGGGAACATTTCTAAGCAAGTGTTTTCAATTTTGAAACTTCAGAACTTCTGAGATGGTTACCTATACTGGTGAGTTAGTCACACCTGGGAAATAATGAAGTCAGCCTGTTGTCAGTCCAAAAGTTAAGGAACCCAAAGGACTGAAGTTGATGGTTATTAACACAATGTATGTACCAGAGATTTAAACTTGAGAGCACTCCTCTCTCCAGAATCATTTGATTCTTTACCTGTTGGGGGGAAATATTTTTAGAACCTTCTCCATTCTTTTACCTGCTTGGAAAGGACTTCTTGGTAGCAAAATAAGCCACTAGCAAAATGGAGGAACAATTTGAAAGAAACAGCTTTGAGCTGCCTAACTTATATAACCAGAACATCTATTCAGTGTGTTTTTATCTGGTATGAGAGCTGCAATTTTTTATAACAGATAAATTTCCTTGTCAAGGAAAACAACACCTGCCTACATGAGTTATTTTCAATCTTGGGTGCACATTAAATCACCAGGACAATTACAAAAAAATACTGATGCTCAGGCCCCACTAAAGATATTCTTATGTAATTGTTCTGGGGTAATTCAAACTTATTAGTATTTTTTTTTCTGAGTCCCAAAGCTATTCTAATGGGTGCCCAGAATTGGGAACTTCTGCTTAAATTTATAATCTCTATCTGCTAATCTTTTAAATTTATTTAGCTTTACAATGCTCTACAAAGAAAATCTTCCGTGGAGGACTGAAAGGTAAGATTAATGATAAATCCAGCAATTTCCCTACCTGAGCCACTGGGGAATGGATTGGTCATTGCTCCCTACTGGGCTGCTATTTTATATATAGAAAAATTAACCTAAAAGGGGTATTTATCATTGACTGTGTCCATGAACTGAACTTGGTGGTGCTAAATGGTAGGTATAAATCCAGAGGAAATATTGCACTTGTCCCTAGATCAAATATTCTCACTTATCATTGATCATCTAAGGACATATTAAAAAATTCTGCCTTAGTTACACAGGGAAAAGGTCTCTCCCCTCATTTTCTTTTAACATATTAATGATGATTTAAGCCTGGTCTGCCGTTGATCTTCCAGGGTCTGATTTGACAAGAAGGGCTGGGCAGCTGAATGTACCTCTGACCAAGTTTGTGTGCAACATGTCAAGTAAAAAGTAATAAAGGCTGATGGTGGTTTTTAGAAATTTTAAAACTTTCTGTGATAGGGGGGCTTTGGTTCGCCAAGGTAGAGTAGCCCTTCCCTCCATGGTGGAAAAACTCTGAACAGGCACCGAGAAGAGGAAGCACAAGAGGTGTTGGGCTCAGATGGATAACAGCGAGAGTATCCAATTCCTCAATTTGGAAAAGGATAAGGGAGGGCACCAGTTCCTCAAACTGGGTACAGGCCCAGAGGTTGCACATACTGTGTCCAGGCTTTTCTAGGAAAAATCAAGCCTCTGAGTTATGGAATTTTAAAAGGAACCACAATAGAAGCTACTGGATGCAATGAGTAGTTATTAAGGTAGAAGCATCAAAGACTGTTTAAATCACCCTGCAGGGAATGCAACTTTTATGGGTTATTGACTTATTCTCCTTTAAGGTAATAGAAAAAAAGATTGTAGAACAGCAGTCACAGCCATCTCCTCTTCCTATGAGAGGTAAGCCTGTTGACTCTGATAAAATGGCTCTCTTCTCCTTAAGCTTTGATTGTCTGTGGTTCCCTGAGTGGCCTATCATGGCCTCTGATAAATTCAAGGGGCCTCCACAAACAATCTCACCTACCAAATTCTACTAGGCTCTCACTCCACCCAGATTCTCTTTAATTCGTATTAATACTGCTGAGGCACCTGCAGATATTGGCCATGGTTTCCAGCTCTCTTTTGATTTAGGATGTAAGATTTGGCATTTTCTTTTTAAATAGGTCATTTTTCTTGGCTTAAAAAAAAATAGTGATATGGCTCAAAGGTGGCACAGTATTAGCCATGCTGACTTCTAGAGACTTTACAGGTAAATTTAGCAACTAGTTAGCATCCACACAAAAAATAACACATATGGTTAAACCTAATTGTGTATTTAGGTACAAGTAGAAATTCACTGGGATTTGTGCCATTCTTAGATTTCAGAGGCAGACTAACAGCTAACTTAATATCCCAGAGACAGAGTTGGTTGAGTTAACTTATTAAATGCCTACTGCATGTTGACATATATAGAAATGGATAAAAAGTTATCCTTTAGAAGTTTGTAACTTATCACAACCTTCCTATTATCAGCCAAACTTGACCATGAGCAGTGCCTCACTAACTTCTTCTTTAATAGTTCACCATGATTCCATAACTCACAAAGGTACTTAATTCTAGCCTTGAATGTAATTACTGCTGGTTGTCATATTCACATCTCATTTTATGTATTTATTATTAAAGTTTTTCTATATAAAGAAACCTACAAACATTCAAATTATATAAAGATGGCTCACCAAGTGCATATAGTTAGTGTCTCTTTTAAATCTTAGTAGGCAGTTGCCCACATTTTCAATATTTACTAACCCCCTTTTACATGTCTGTGTCTAAAAGTGTAAGAGACTCATTGTCTAAATCTATGAAGAGGTACATCACAAAAGCACCATGCAAAGCTTTTTGCATAATTAATTCAATCTCCAAAAAATATTACGTGAATATGAAATGCAAATAAAAATCCGTGATGGGAACATAAAATGCTTGAAAATAGTTAATTCATTTTTACTTAATGATAGTCGCAAAATTTCTCTAAAATGAAGACATTTACCTCAGTGTATATTAGATGTTAAAACTGAAATTGGGGAGAAAGAAATTCCTTTTGGATTTCATAAGCAAATGACTGGTGAAGGGATGTCAGCTGTACTACATTACTACTTTCCATATTGCGAACTAAATTATGTGCTCATTAGTTTATGGGTTAATAAACGAGAAACTAAAAAATGTACATGCTCTTACAAGTGAAATATTTTCATGGAGCCAAAGGAAGTCTGACTAATTTGAATTGGGTTTAAATCCTTTGCATTTTTAAATGATTAATATCATGAGACAATGGAAGAGTAATCAGCTTCTAATTCTGACGTGACCAGTGACTCACCAACAGAACTTGAAAAATTCTCTTACCCCATGGTTGTGCATCTCCTAATCTGTAAATAAATAAAATAATACAGATTCTTGGGAGTCTACTCAGTTCCATGATTCGGTACCATCAGATTCTAAGGGGTTTTCTATTTGTAACTTAACCTTATAAACATATAAAAATTTATCTGATGTTATTAAACCATATTCTTATACACTCAAGGTCATCTAGGGACTGAAGTATGTCCTGGGATGAGAAACACTTCAGGGCCAAGACCCAGGCTATAGCTACAGTAATTAAATTGCTGAGCTCTCAGAGGAGAATGTAGCCGATGATATATTATCATGAGATAGGATCAGGTAAATGAAAATGCTTTACAAACTATGTAGGGCTACATAAATGTCAGGTATTAGGCATAATTATCATCTCTATTTATTGAGGAACCAACTTACATAATTGACTTCAACAGGGCCATATAATAAGTCAGAGACAATTTGGAAGAAATTATATTTCTTATGCTGACTTTCCTTCTATTCTTTCATCTCACCAAATTTATGGAGCTGCCTCTACTTCTAAAATATCAGTGGGGACATTAAAAAGGTGTCTAACTGCTAGTATCCTCACCTAGTTTGCAATATAGTAAATACTAGTATGCATGAAACAACATCATCTATTTTTCTTTAAAGATTTTATGGGCTGAAGATTAATTTTCCTGACTAGTTTTTTAAGTTCTTTGAGACTCCAAACTAGACTTTTATTTCTTTTGACCTCTTTCACTGTGTTCAACAGACTACTGGGCATATGGATCTTAAAACATACATTATTTGATTAAAAAATAAAAAATAAACTATGTGATAGGATTAGACTCCCTAAAGGGCTAACCAAATATAAGTTATTGCCACTATTTATGTATGAAACTTTCTCCAGTGCAACTCAAGAAGATATCTAGACACTTAGGATACTAGAGCTATAGAAATGGTCCTGGCCTATTGATAACCAAAACAACAACAACAACAACAACAACAACAACAACAAAGTGACGACAAACTTCTATTGAGGGCTAATATGTCAGACACTGTGCTATGTGTTTATGTTCATCATCTCATTTACACCCCAGAAAATCCTATTCAGCTGAAACTTATCCCCATTTTACAGAGAAACAGACATACTGAGGGCTAGAAAAGATAATCAAAGTTATGTGGATAGTGAGTGATTGAACTACATACTGAATGAAGGCAGTATAGCTGCCAACACCTAAAAGGGGACACCATTACTGGGAGCTCAACCTACCTGATTTATTATGTTTAAAAATATCTAGAATTTTAGAACAGACTGAAAGACAGGTTCTCAGTGGAGAACAATTTTGCCACCTAGGGAATATTGGACAATGTCCAGAGACCTTTGTGGATGTCATGACTGCAGAAGTGTTATCAAAGTCGCAGATGCTGCCTAACGTGGTCCACTATAAAAGCCCCCCACAGGAAAGAATGATCTGGCTCAAAATGTCAGTAGAGAAACCCTGATCTAGACTTGTCTCTTCATGCCAGTGCTGTAATGTAGTGACTTCCTTCTCATGGCTCAGGTAGTAATGAACATGACCTGAGAGGCCTATGCAAGAGCTCAGGGAAATGAGGCAATGCAGCTTGGGATCCCAGAGCTTCTATATGAGGTGATGCAAGGAGAGGTGTTTTCCCCCAGAAGGTAAGAAGGCATTCCCCTTTGATATTTATAATGGTTTGGTTGAATTTGGAATTTGTAAAGGTTTGGTTTATAGTTCATCTATACCCTCACACCATACTTCTGAATTTAGACCAATGTCCCATAGTTATTGTTTTTTTGTTAATTCTCACCAGAGGATACTTTCCCATTGCCTTTTGGAGAGAGTGGAAGGGAAAGAGACACACAGAGAGAAACATGCATGTGACAGAGACACAGGATTGGTTACCTCTCACACCTGCCCTCACCAGGGCCAGGGATTGAGCCTGCAACTGAGGTAGGTGTCCGTGACCAAAGTTGAACCTGAGACCCTTAGTCCACAGGGTAATGCTCTATCCACCAAGCCAAACCGGCTAGGACTTATAGTTTTTAATACATAAAATATAGCTGAAGTCTTTCCTATATTTGAGACTCTTCTGGTCTAACAGTTAGATGGCATTATCTATGAGTAGCTAAGATAAATAGCGATAGCAATTTCATAGCACTTGAAGTCACATTTCTTGATAATCTCTAGATTCTAAGGGACCTTTAGACATCTCTGTGTGAATCTTGGAGTAATGGAAAGTACATTCTAGTAAATACTTTAGATACTCTGCCATTGCTGCATTGATTTAGAAACACACTTTTAAATCAATTTTTTTGCAACTTTAACTTGTAATAAAATGAGTCTTAACCAAAGTGCCCTTTGCAATCTAACTGCCTAAGTTTGAGAATAGCAGGTCAAACAGAATTAATTAACATTTCGAAGCCATAGTGCTATATTGCTTAAACCTAAATTGTACTTAAAATAGGGATTGATTTCTACTCCATCAGAAAATAACTTTTCCTTCTTCCCATGCTCTTTTCAATAAAAAACATATATACTGTATATTTAGAGGATAAGATTAAAGAAAGCAATTACTAAATATTTTTGATGAAACCATAATAATATCCTATTACACAATACATGTTCTTCAAGACATCTTTAAAACTTTGAGAAAACAATTATTACTGAATAAGACAGAAAGCCAAACAATACTGAATGAATCAGTGTAATTTATGTATCATAAAACTGATAATAGACATTTATTTCTAAAAATCCTTAAAGCACAGGTAATAATGGAGCTAGTCAGCAATTTGCCACTTGCAATTAATCACTCTCTTCATATTCATAACATTCAATTTTTCTTGCTATTTGAGGGAGTAATGATTAATTGATAAAAGTTTAACAAGTGCACTAATAGCAGGTGCTGCTAATTGCAAAGTCTTCAGAATGATTCTCCCTAAATTTACTTTATGCTAATTTGTACAGCATTAGTCATAACACTTTATAATTTTACTTTTAAAATGACTTTTCTTTTAGTCACCCTAATTTAATTAAGAATTTTAACTAGTTACATGTATCAAGAATACCAATGAATTTTAAATTTGTGAGTTTGATTACCATAAGCGATTAACAAGAACACTCATAAAAATGCACGGTTGCCAATTAGAAACATCAACACTGTGTAAATTAGAATTTGTTAATTGGTTTAGCAAATGGAAATTCAATTTTTTGAAATTTTATGAACTGAAAAATTGATTATATTTTTGTGAGCCTCTAGAAATATGTTATTAGTGATATTTGTTTCAGTAGTTTCTGAGATTATATTTGTATTTTAGTCATAAACATTTATATTTCATTTAGTTCAAAAATATCTGATTATAGAAATAATTTTTCATCCACATATGTGTGCCCCTTACCATCCACACTATTAAATGAATACTTAAGCACATTTTTCTTTTATCTGTTTTCCTCTCAGCAAGACAGATAAAATATGCATTCTAGGTAAGGTTTCTTATTTTGTACTTTCAATATTAAAGTGCAT
Source organism: Murina feae (assembly GCA_004026665.1). Taxonomy (NCBI): domain Eukaryota; kingdom Metazoa; phylum Chordata; class Mammalia; order Chiroptera; family Vespertilionidae; genus Murina; species Murina feae. The sequence goes on from PVJC01003057.1 coordinate 66,371, forward strand.
GTAATTAAGTTAGTTTCCTTAAACAGTATGTGTTTATGACAAAACCTACAGATGCTTTTATAAAGATGAATATATAAACAGCATCTCAGGTATTAATACTGTTTGCCTCTAGGAAATAGATCCAGCAACCCTGCATTTTATGAGAAGCAGAAGCTATATTTTAGTATGCATTGTAGAATGGAGAGGCCTATTGTAATGTAAGGTCAAAATCCATCCTCAAGTAAGCACATGCCTGATCTGAACACTAACTTCACATCAGTTACTCCCCTGCTAAGTTGCAGTCAAGAAACTGAGGACAGAATTGAGAATAGGCCTAAAATATCTTCATGGCTAAGTCTCCAGACTATAAGTCAGGAGCTGGGGAAATAGGGCATTGGATTGCTTTGTGAACTCAACAATCTGTTTTCCAGGTAATGTGATTCATTTGTGAGTAGCCACAAACTCCCTCAATTTGCCCCCTAACTTCTCCTGCCCCTCCTAGAACTGTTTTTGAAAACCACAGAGCCTAATGATCACTCCAAAGGCTCCAAAGTCAGCAATTAATTCTTTGGCTGTTCAAAACTTCTTGCTTTAATACATTATCCTAAATTTGTGTAATTAGATTACTCTATCCTTGATTAGCTCTCAAAGCGATAAGATATAGGATAAGCATACAGGCTAAAGGGATCATGAACTTGTGCCTTCGCCTTTGATCATTGGGGATAGAAAGGGACTCAACATTGCAGGTTTCATGTATATAGTTTCATACCTCATCATCTTTATGCAGGAACTGGGGCTCAGACAACTAGACCTGGGAATCAAGTAGCAGCTGAAGGCGCTCACGCTGGGAGGACAGCAGTAGGAACCAGGCTTAAAAGAGACGAAGTCTCTAGAAATCAGCTGAGTCATGGGGAGAGAGCAGCCTTGGACTACCAAGAAACAGGATGGTTTCGTTTTTTCACCTTGATTCCTTCTTCCTCTTTATATTCTCCCCTTCCCAACAGGATCTCCTGTTATACTAGTTTAAAATTTTTAAAAAAGAAAACAATCTCAATCCCCCAAAAAGGTTTATTAAATGTAGAGATTAGAATATTATGCAGCTATTAAAATAATAATGTAAGCTCTGACTGGGTAGCTCAGTTGGTTAGAGCATCCTCTCCATATGCCAAGGTTGGGGTTTGATCTATGGTCAAGGTGCATATAAGAATCAACCAGTGAACGCATGACTAGGTGGAACAACAAATCAATGATTCTCTCTCTCCCTTCCTCTCTCTCTCTCTCTCAAATAATAAATTAATGAAAATAATAATATAGATATACATAAGTATCGACATTTAACTATGCTCACAATTTATTAATTCATTCATTCATCAAACACTGTTCCCTGCCTTGTGTGTGTGATGCATTGACCTAAGCATTGATCGGCAGTTGATAAAACACACCTGTCCTCATGAAGCTTGCATTCTAGTGAGAAAGTCAGAAAGCTAAAAACTAAACCAGAAAATATACGTGTAATTTCAAGAGAGAAAATTGCTATGAAGAAATATAAGATGCTATGAAGAAAATGTCCTAGGGCACATCATGAAAAGAGGGAAAAGGGCAGTGGATGGGAAAGTCGGTATGTGCCCCCCAAAAGTCTCCAGTTCAGGGCATTTCCTCTGACTGCAATGCATGTTTCCCCAATTCCTCCCATCGGTCCTAGCATTTTCACTAAATAAGCTTAAAATAGGGGGTAAAAACCTAGAGAGTGAGAATGATATTTGAGTAGATAAGATAGAGGGAGAAAAACATTTCCAGCAGAGGGAAATGTCAGTATGAAAGCCTGAATTAGGAGTAAGGAGACAAGACAGAGGTGGAAAGACCAAGGTTGAGAGAAGAACAGTATGGAGTTTCCTCAAAAAACTAAAAATGGAACCCCCGTTTGACCCAGCTATAGGTTGAGCGCAGGAGGTTTGTCTCGGTGCAGCGGCTGATGCAATGCTGTGAGCGCACTCCAGCAGTTCAGATCTTTCTGGCACACCAGGAAGATGGCAATGCCCGCCTGAGCCCCTCCTACAGCCACATACACAGTACCCTGACCTCTCATTGGCTCCCCTAAGATGATGTTCCATGATTGGCCACCTCCACTATAAATACCGCTGCATTTCCTCAATAAAATTAGACCTGCGTCACAGAACCTGGTCTCCAGAGTCATGCATGCAAGCGTCCTAGTGCTAGGGGCTCCGTCGTCCTCACCCCTGGGAAATCCCCTGCTTCACCCAGTGATCCCACTTCTAGCAATATATCCCAAGAAACTAGAAATACCAATCAGAAAGTTCATAACAGCACAATTCACCATAGCTAAGATTTGGAAACAGCCTAAATGCCCATCTGCAGATGAGTGGATTAAAAAACGGTGGAACATCTATACAATGGAATATTATGCTGCTGTAAAAAAGAAGGAATTCTTACCATTTGCAACAGCATAGATGGAACTGGAGAGCATTATGCTAAGCAAAATAAACCAGGCAGTGAAAGATAAATATCACATGATCTCACTCATATGTGGATTATAATGAACAACATAAACTGATGAACAAAAACAGATCCAGAGACAGAGAAGTATCGACCAGACTGTCAAACCTCAGAGGGAAGGTAGGGGAGGGTGGGGGTAAGGGGGAGAGATCAGCCAAAGGACTTGTATGCATGCATATAAGCCTAACCAATGGACACAGATACCAGGGGGGTGAGGGCATGAGTGTGTGTGTGTGTGTGTGGGAGGGGGGTTATGGGGGATAAGGACACATACTAGTATGTAATACCTTAATCAATAGAGAGAGGGAAAAAAGAAAAAGAAAGACCAAGGCTGAAAAGGAAGGAAAATAAGAGGTGGGAAGAAGGATGGCGAGAAGACTGCAATGATGGCAGCAAGTTGGAGATACTCACTCAGCGCCCTCAGTCAGCTCAGCTGTCCTTGCCAAGGATGGTTCCAAGAAAGGCAACATCATCTCCCCTGAGCTGAGGATGATTCTGGGTGTAAGAAGGCAGGCACTCCCAGGGGTGCCTAATGCACTCTCTTGTATCCAATGCAGAGTGTGCTAATGTGTCTGCACCTGAAAGGTTTCATGAAAAATAAAACACTCTGTGGGCCAGTTACACCTGTGGGCTCTCTATGGCTTTGGCTGGAAGTTTTCACCCCCTATTTTAAGCTCATTTAGTGAAAATGCTAGGACCGCCTGGAGGAATTGGAGAAACATGCATTGCAGTCAAAGGAAATGCCCTGAACTGGAGACTTTTGGGGGCACATACTGACTTTCCCATCCACTGCCCTTTTCCCTCTTTTCATGATGTGCCCTAAGACATTTTCTCTAGTAATAGAAGCCTCTGAAAGTTTCACTGCTTTGAACATCGTCTCATAATCTCGTGTGTCCCAGTCAATGCAGGCACTCTGACTCTCCACTCGCTGGTTGGGGTGTTTTGGAAGAATCCTGGGCAATACCATTCCACTTGAAAACACAATTTCTTAGGGTATTAATGAGGAGAATAATATTTGTCTTTCCCACTGGGTGATGTGATGGTTGAATGTGTGTGGCTCAGTGATTGAATGTCAACCTATGAACCAGGCAGTCATGGTTCAATTCTCTATCAGGGCACATGCCTGGGTTGTGGGCTGGATCCCCAGTAGGTGATGTGTGAGAGGCAGCCAATCAATGATTCTCTTTCATCATTGATGTTTCTATCTCTCTCTCCCTCTCCCTTTCTCTCTGAAATTGATAAAAATATGTTAAAAAAATTAAATGCTTAAAGGGCATTTTGAAGATTACTAATGTCAGCTATTATTGTGATGATTATTAGCTGATCCTACAACCCAGAATTAGAATGAGCACTAGGTTACAGCTGACTCTTCCATCATCTGTACATATGTTCTGTCCACTGGAGGAATTAAATTTAATCCCAGCATAATTAATTAGTGTTTATGAAGCATGTTGTGAGTTTCAAAGCCATAGCTTTGACTTGAACCTCACAGTAAGATTAACATTCTGGTTGACTTCATTTACATTACAGATCAAGCACTTGGGGTCTCATTTCTATATTCTGCTCAGTGCCTGGCAGCCTGCTGGCATATCATAACTATCCAATAAAAGCAGTAATAAAGTTGTAATATCCTTTTCTTTTCTCTTGATTTGCCTCATAATTTTTAAAAAGTAGACTAGACAGGAAGAAAGATGCCTTCTTATTTTTTGGCAAAGGATGATTCAGAATCTCTGCTAATGGGAATGTGGAACCTTCTTTTTCCTGCTTACCAATCAGGAAAACAAAGAACTTTTTACTCTGGGAAGTCTGGTTGCACCACTTTTAAATCATTTATAGTCCATTCCGTGTTTTAAGTAAGGAAGGAGCTGGAGGACCCCGGATTTAATGTTCTCTCCTGTATTTCTTTAGTATCGTTGTGCTTCCTTACATTTAGGGGAACAGCACAGAAGAAAGAGTTAAGATTTTTTTAAAAGAAAGCTATTAAAAGCTTCTACAAGGGACTCGAGCTTTAAGAAAACCTCTCTGTATGGAGGAAGGCCAAATCTCCAGGGATCTGGAAAGATGCAACCTCAAAGTTAAACATTTAAAGAACAAATTCAATTCATGGCTCTAACATCACTTTCTTTGTCTCTTATCCTTATCTTCTTTATAATAAACACAACAATTGGTCAGTATATTCTTTAACTCCAAATCTCCAATATCACAGTAAGAAATTGCAAGAGCACATATTTGTCTGGAATTTTAGTTTATAAAATACTATATTACATATCTAGTAGTTTTCTATTTCTGCCATAACAAATGATCATAAATTCAGTGGTTTAATATAATAGTTCTATATTATTTCACAGTTCTATAGGTTAGAGGTGCCAGCACAGATTGGATCAGCAGTTCTCAACTTGTGGGTCTTGACCCCTTTGGCGATCCAACAACCTTTTCATAGGGATCACCTAAGACTATCCTGCATATCAGATATTTACATTACAATTCATAACAGTAGCAACATTACAGTTATGAAGTAGCAACAAAAATAATTTTATGGTTGAACCACAACATGAGGAACTGTATTTAAAGGACCAGAAGGTTGAGAACCAGTGGATTATCTGGTTCTTTACATCAGGTTTCACAAGGGTGAAATCTGTTAGGCTGTAGTTCTCTCTTGAAACTCTATGCATGGATTCACTTCCAAGCTCATTCATGCTGTTGGCAGAATTCAGATCCATGTGGCTATAGGACTGTGGTCCCTGTTTTTTTGTGACTATTGGCCAGTGGTAATTCTCAACTTTTATAGGCTACCCACTTTCCTTCACTAATAGTCTCCTCTCCCACCTGCAAAGCCAGCAATGAGGATCAAGTCCTCTTCAAGCTTTGAATCTTTCTGGCATCCCTTTCTGCCTTCTCCTCTGCTTCCCACTGAGAAATTTCTCCTCTTTGAAGGGCCTATGTGATTAGATTGGGCACAGCTGGATAATCCAGAATCTCCCCATCTCAAGATCTGCCATCTTCATTATATCTTCAAAGTCCCCTTTGCCATCTAACAAAACATATTCACAAGTTCCAGAGATTAATGCACAGACATCATTGGGGGAAGTCATTTTTCTGCCTATTCTTCATGCTGGGTAAGGAGGACACTACTATCCCAGTTTTACTAAAATAGGTGAAGAAATGGAGGTTCTCAGGAGCATAATTGATTTGACCCAAGTCACAGAGCAAATAAGTGGCAGAGTCTAAGAATGATGACTGAAATCGTTTTGTTATTTTCACTCTTTGCTTTTAATAAACTTTTAAAGGGTGCTTAGTAAGTGTCAGGTTCTGACCAATGCACGATACTACAAAATTATGCATGACAGTCCTGAAAGTGCAAGACAGTCCTATAGATATCATTCACTACATGTACATAAAACTCAATTGTATGGTTTCAGATTCCATATTGCACTTCTAAGGTTTGAATGTAGTATCAAAGAATATCCAAAATTGTCTTAGAACGCTATTAAAATACTCTTACCACTCCAAATACGTATCTGTGCAGGCTAGGTTATCTTCAGATATTTCAATCCAAATATACTGCAGCAAATTAAATGTAATAAGTAATATGAGGACTCAACTGTGTTCTCAGAAATCAGACATTGGAAGAATTTGCAAAAATGTGAAACAATGCCACTCTTGACACTAATGGTTTTTCTTCTTTTTGACTTTAGAAAGCATAGTTATCTACTCTAATAAAAGAGTAATATGCAAATTAACCATCACCGGAAACACCTAAGCCATACCCACCAGCCAATCAGAGTGACTGTATGCAAATTAATCTATCAAAGACTGTGGTTAATTTGCATACACAGGAGAGCGAAGACTAAAGACAGCATAGAAGGAAGCCAAATGCTGCAGAAGGGAGCCAAGCAGTGGAGAAGGGAATGGAGCCGAGGCAGCGGAGACGGTGAAGAAGGAAGGGAGAAGTAGGGGGTGGTGAGGAGCCGAGGCAGCAGAGACGAGAGTTGGAAGCAAGCTTCCCTCCTTTCTCTGCTTTGCTCTGGCTCACGAAGCCCTATCCTTGCAGGAATCTTCCTGCAATGGGCTACTAATTTTTAAATAAAAGTAAGTTGTTTGTTTTAGCTTGCATTTTATTTAATGTCATTTTAAGAGCATTAAAATGGGAATATTTAAAATTTTTACTTAAAAATGTACTAATACTGTAAATGTTTATTGATACATAAACAAAAGCTCTTCATAATTCATCTTAATTTTTAAGAGTGTAAAGTGGTCCTGAGACCAAAATGTTTGAGAACTACAAGGCAAGGCTCATCAGAAAACCTAAGGTTGCTAGGATTTTACTGCCATTTAATTGTAAAATATATTACAACTAGGGGCCCGGTGCACAAAAATTTGTGCACTCAGGGTGGAGGGAGTCCCTCAGCCCGGCCTGTGCCTTCTCACAGTCTGGGACCCCTCAGTGGATGTCCTATGATAACTCCAGTCTGCCAGGCACCTTCTGTGTGTGTGTGTGTGTGTGTGTGTGTGTGTGTGTGTGTGTGTCACCATTGGGGACCTGCCCCCAGCCGCATCTGAGGCTCGGAGCAGTCCTCCTGTGTGTGTCTACCTGCTGGGGGCCTGCCCCCAGGCTTGGAGCAGGCACCCCCTCTATGTTGATCTCTCAGACTCTTGCCCTCCCCTGCATGTTGTTCTCTTTTTTGAGCTGTGACCAGGGCTGGGTGCTGCCTGCCTCCCAAGCTTGCCTACT
>PVJC01003058.1:0-73552 GCA_004026665.1 Murina feae
TATACCTCCTTCCATTCCCTTCTAGCTAGATGTGTTTCTGTTGAGAAATCATTTGATAATCTGATGGGGGATCCTTTGTATGTAACTCTCTGTCTCTCTCTTAGAGCCTTTAAGATTCTCTCTTTGTCCTGTACATTTGCCAGTGTTATTATGATATGTCTTGGTGTGGGTCTTTTTGGATTCCTCTTGCTTGGGACTCTCTGTACTTGTGTAACGTTTTTCCTCCCCATATCTGGGAAGTTTTCTGTCATTATTTCCTCAAATAGATTTTCTAATCCTTGCTCCTCTTCTTGTCCTTCTTGCAGCCCTATTATGTGTATGTTACTTCGTTTCATGTTGTCCCAAAGCTCCCTTAGGCTCTCCTGCTTTTTAATTTTTTTCTCCAGTTGCTGTTCAGATTGAGCTTGTTTCTCTACCTTATCTTCTAACTCACTAATTCAGTCTTCTGCTTCTTCTAGTCTACTGTTGAAACCTTCCGTGGTGTTTTTGATTGTAGCTATATCACTTTTCATTTCTTCTTGATTCTTGCATAGGTTGTTGATTTTCTCATCCATCTGGTGAATGAATTGTACAACCATTTCTCCGAATTCTTTTTCTGTCATGTTGCATGCTTCAATTTCACTAATTTCCTTTCTTGGTGACTCCTAATTTTCTTTCCTCTGGGGATTGTGTCGTCTTCCCGTTCTGACTGTCTCCAGAAGGTTCAAACATTGAGTTGTGTGGGCCTGGGCCATTTTCAGTGGGAGCTTCTCACCTCTTTAGTGTTGTTGAAGAGCTCCAAAACTAAAATGTTTGGTTGTCATCAGTTGGTGGGAACCAGGCTCACTCAGAGTCACTGTTGCCAGTGCTTAGTTTGGCCTTGTGTGTGCACTTAGAATCAGGGACCCCACCTGCATCAAGCTGAAACAGAGATGCCCCTAGAGTGTGTTGAAAATTAGAGCCCTCTAGCATGTGCCAGGAATCAGAGTTCCCCAAGAATCCTGTATTGGCGTCTCTGTTGCTTTGCGCAGCCTCACATTGAGAATCAGGGTCCCTGTGTGCACATGCACCAAGAATTGGAGTCACTGGCTCTTAGTGTGAATGCACTGGGAGTCAGAGATCCTAGGCGCAGGTGATAAGAAACAGAGTCAAATCACTTGTGCTTAGTGCTGCCTCCTGCCCGGACAATCAGGGTCCTGGAGCCCGTGCTGTGGGGAACAAGATCCCAGAGTTCAGAGTTCCTAGGCACCAATTCCTGTGGCGTTCACGCGTTCCTAGGTACAGATTCCCGCAGCCCTGTGCCATGGGGAACAGGGCCCCAGTGTTCACGTGTTTCTAGGCACAGATTCTAGCAGCCCCGTGCTACAGGGAATAGGACACCAGTGTTCGTGTGTTTCTAGGCACAGATTCCAGCAGCCCCGTGCTGTGGGGAATAGGTCCCGAGTGTTTGTATGTTTCTAGGCACAGATTCCTGCCCCATGGCATGGGGAACAGTTTCTCAGAGTTTCTGAGTTCCCAGTCTCAAATTCTCACATCCCTGTGCCGAGGGGGAACAGTTTCTCAGATTTCCCGAGTTCCCAGGCTCAAATTCCTGTAGCCTGAGCAAGGGGTGGGGCTATAAGTTACTTTGGCACTGCCTGCGAGCCTGCGGGGAAGGGGATGGGCTCTGTTACTTTCAGAGATCTGCTGCTGGGATGTCTGGATTCTTGGTGTCCGTAGGTCCATAGCTGTGGTCACAGGTCTCTGTCCCCAATGGTTGCAGGGTCCTGGTTTGCATCTGAGACCAGACTGGGTGGCACTGAGGCCAGGATCCTAGTCGCAAGCAGCTCTGTTTCTTAAGATGGCATGATCTCCATGCCTGCGCTGGCCATCCAGGAGTGTCCGTGCTGGGAGCGGGGCTCCGCTGTCTAAGACTGCCCTGTTTGGCAGCCCCTCAGAAGACCTGCAAGAATCTAACTGTCCCTAGCTCATACACACACACACCATACACGTCCACACACTCCTCTATTGCTCCCTGGCTCCCTCACACTCTCTCCCTCCCTACTTTCCTGCCAGTCCCCATCTTTTCTCCCCATTCCCTTTTATTTCTGATAATTCTCTCTCCTTTCCCTGTTGGGCAAACATACTAATGCATTTGATGTATATATTTTTATTTAAAAGTGTATTGTTGCTCTGTATTTATATTTTTAATTTACATAGAAGTTATGCAATATATATTTCATTGTGTTGCTTAATTTCCTTCAGTTATTACTTGCCTTTAGGAATGATCCATGTTACTGTATGTATATCATGCTTTGAAGTATCCCAAATACTCCATGGGGTTCTCCATCACATTTTGCCTGTTTACTCACAAGTGATGAATATCTGGATTATTTCCAACTTCCTGTCATCACAATGAAGTTATTATTATATTATTTTTTAGTATATAATACAGTTAGTGAGAGTTCTCACGACAATCTGATTTTTTTTCTTTATCGATAGAATAAAAGCCCTCTTTTCTAAAATGTCAGGGATGCTACTTGGTTAATTGAAAAATTATTGGAACTGGGATTTGTAAAAGTCATACATAATTTAAAGATTTTATTTTAACTTTAAACATTTAAGAGTACTTTTGTTAGTCATTTAAAAAAGTAGACTATAGCCTTTTTCTTTTGTTGAATGTATGTATATACCTTATTGTTAAAAATTTTATTCATTTTTATTTTCTCTATTAAAAAGATTTGTTTTTTTTCTAGCTTTATTGAGATATACTAGTAATTGACATAAAACTTACGTAAGTTTAAGGTGTAAAAATGTTGATTTGATACATTTATAGATTGTGAATTGATTATCAGCATAGCATTAATACTTCCATCCCCTTACATAGTTAGGTGTGCGTGCGCTTGTGTGTGAGAAACATTTAAGGGCTCCATTCTTAGGAACTTTCAAGTATATAAACAGTATTATTAACTACTAGAGGCCTGGTGCACGAAATTCATGCATGGGGGGAGGGTGGGAGTCCCTCAGCCCAGCCTGCCCCCTCTCACAGTCTGGGACTCCTCAGTGGATATCCTACTGATGGCCCCAGTCTGGCAGGAACCATGTGTGTATGTGTGCGCACATGCACGTGTGTGTGAGTGAGTTTGTGTGTCCCCACTGGGGGCCTGCCCCCAGCTGCATCTGAGGCTCAAAGCAGTCACCCTGTGTGTGTGTGTCTATCTGCTAGGGGCCTTCCCCCAGGCACACTGTGGAGGCTTAGAGCAGGCACCCCTCTGTTTTGATCTCTCAGGCTCCTGACCTCGCCTGCATGTTGTTCTCTCCCTTGAGCTGTGGCCAAGGCTGGGTGCTGCCTAATGGCCATGCTTGCCTGCTCCCCAATCTTACTCCTGCAACTGGGAAGCAAACAAACCCCGCCTGCGCTCTGCCTTGCTTCCTGGCTGACCTTTCCTGCTCCCTGATCTCCCCACACTGACTGGGAAGTAGGCAAACCCCGCCTGCGCACTGCCTGGTGGCTGGTCCAGCCTTTCCTGCTCCCTGATCTTCCTATGGTGACTGGGAAGCAGGAAAACCCCGCCTGCACACTGCCTCGCAGCCCGGCCTTTCCTGCTCCAGACCTGCTCACTGGTTGCAGGTTGCTAAGGCAATGCCTGCTGGGCTCACGTTGCCAGGGTGATGCCGCCAGTGACCTGCCCCACCGCTATGGGTGCCACCATCTTTGTCTCAGAGTGATGCTTAATTTGCATATTACTCTTTAGGATAATCACCATGCTGTACATTAGTCCCCCAGAACTTAAACTTGTAACTGTAAGTTTGTACCTTTGACGAACATCTCCCCAGTCTCCCAACCCCTGCCCCTGCAGCACAGAATGAAACAAATGGAATTCTACAAACATGATTGTATTTTGTTTTAATTTGGAGAGATCTAGTTGTTAGCCTAGTTTTGGGGTCTCAGACTTTCTTTACATCAATTACATAGGGAATTAGGCCTAGAAGTCAAACATTAATATTTTCAATGAGCATAAAACTGTGCTTGGAACTTTAAAGGGACAATAGGTTGGAAAGTATATTATATTTTGCAAAGAGTTGTGGAAGACAGTTTAAGTGTGATTTATTTTTAAAAATATTTAATTGCGATATAACATTGTATAAATTTAAGATGTACAACATGTTGATTTAATATACTTAAACATTGAGAAATGAGTACTACCATATGGTTAGTGTGACTAACCTATATCATCTTAAACCAGTGGTTCTCAACTTTCTGGCCCTTTAAATACAGTTCCTCATGTTGTAACCCAACCACAAAATTATTTTTGTTGCTACCTCATAAGTGTAATGTTGCTACTGTTATGAATTGTAATGTAAATATCTGATATGCAGGATGGTCTTAGGCGACCCCTGTGAAAGACTTAAACACTTTGGTATTAAACACACTGTATGTAATTTCTTCTTACTTCAGTCTCAGTTGAAACTTAAAAGAGTTTTTTCTTTTGCTTTCCTAACAAAAAAGAGAACCACTCATCTTTGTGATGAAAATTTTACACTTAAAACAGAGGCTGCTAAAATATTTTTTACACAAAATTGAAAGCTGCTTGGACTACTTTGGTTTTGGAGCATGTACAAGAAAACTGCAATTAGAATGAGTTTTTATACCAGATTCTAATAAACAAAGAGAACATTAATGAATGGATAGCTGGATGCATGTACTCACATTCTTATTTATTAATTCATTCAACAGGTATTTATTATCATCCACTATGTCACTATGATTAAAAATATTGAAAATATTACTGTCCTCATGGAGCTTACATTTTAATAAGGTGGGAGTGAAAAAAATTAAAGGGAGCTAATATATGAACAAATATAGGAATTATAATATAATAAGGTCTAGAAAGGAGATAAAAAGGTTGTGAACATAAGGAATAATAGGGAAGACTGGTCTGGGATGGTTTCTCTGAAGAAGCGACATTTGTGTTGAGACTTGAGAGAGAAGAAGGCACCAGCTGGGACCAGGGAAGACCACACTCACAGAGGGAGTCCCAGTTCTATGTGCTCTTGGGCTTCCGTCAATCATTTCAAAGAAGTTCTGAGACATATGACATCTTTATAGTTACCCCGTTTAAAAAACCAGCTGAGACAACTCCTAAATATCAAGGCAATTTGGGTTTTATATGAAAACTGTCAATACCTTCCCTCTCCATGACCTACCCACCTTTCCAAAAAACAGATTTAATGGAAAGGTTTTCATGTCCATTTTTCTCTCAATGAATCTTGTGTGTAATGTCTATAATCTTGGAACTCACTTAAAAAAATGTAGTCTGATAAAGAAAAAATAAGGAAACCTAGAGGAATAAAGTATGACTCACCTGTTTAAAAATCATAATAATTCATTCTCAGGAGATTATGGCCAGTGTCTTACTATGTAGATTATTCTCTTTTGTTGATTCTCTGATTTTTTCTCTTCCCACCTCCATTTGGTTATTACACTGCTCATTAGCATTTGTATTAAGCAGTTCTGAGGAGGGAAAAATCAATCAACTAAAGGAGCTTCAATTTAAGGCTTGGTGGGTGAGAAGTTGAATCTGTTTGCTAAAATCAGATTATTTTTTGGATTCTCTGTGGATTTCCTTTATCCATGTTATTTCTGTCTCCAATAGCATAGATTAACACAAGCTGATTATATTGTATAACAGAAATACACAGGTATAGTTTTTTGGACTGCGGACATATTAAACTAAAACTTCTAAGTGACGGTTACTTGAGCGATTAAAATTTGAAGAGTGTTGTGAGGTGATGCTGGTGATAAAAACAGAGATTATAATTAAAAGACATGTTGTTGCCTATAGCCATAGGGTCCGACACCTCCAGTAAGAAAGTCTTCACGTCCTAAAAGTAGTTGACCCTGCATCTTATTCCTGATAATGTCTTTTAACCCTTGCAAGCGGGGTTCTTGCTAGTGAAGGTTTAGTGAAGGTTTAGGGCAACAGAAACCATACATTTGAAAAATTCACCATAAAGTGAATAAAGCTCAATCACAACCCTAAATCATAGCCGTTACACTGAATGGTTGTAAATCTTGTAAAAACCTCCATATTCTTTTTTTCATGCCTGAAGCTATTTGGTCTTGAATGGCCATTGGCCTACTGTGTGCCCAAGGGGGTTGAGGATCTGTACACATTTGGGACGCTTGAGGAAATGAGGGACTAAAGACCAGGTTCCATGAGAAGGTCAGAAAAGGACATGGGGAGATTCTGTGTCCTTGGTGAAGATGGATTTGTGCTGAACTTGCAAAATGTACGAGTTCAGTGTCATCTGTTTTCAGTATTTCCTGAACAATTGATTTATTCCACATTATTAATGAACTTTGCAGCAGTTCCACTTGTCAGAGCCTACTCTGTAGGGGTCAATAATGAGAGGAAACCTGATGTTAGTGAATCCAGCTTAAGTGATTCTGTCATGCTAACGATTCAATATATCAGGACAAATGTCAGTTCCTTCCAATATGTTAATTCCTCTGATCCTATTTGCATAAACTACAGTCAATGAAATACAAGCTCCCCCTCTAAGATAGTTAATGGAGATTTGTAAAGGATTTTTAATTTACTTTTTTTTGGTCTCCTTCAACATAAATTCTTAAGTTAAAAAAGGGATATGGAAGCAAGAATCACAGATTAGGCAGAGAGAGGATGTAAAGTATTACAAAAGCTAAAATACATAGGAATATCAAAATCCATTTGTATAAATGTTCCTTAAAAATTGTTTATTTACATTCACTGCTTTTAAGAGGAGCAATTACTTTTTAAAGAAACTTGGGAACAAAGCATTTTCTTGTGTTTTGAGCTGACTTTTCACTTTTTCTAGTATCGTGAAGTAAATTACCAGTTCATTAGTTTTCCCAAAGGATATTAAATCTGGGTTTCCTATCTTTCCTCCTAACCCATGTTATCTCCCTGGGACCACTGACATGTGATAGCAATGTTTATTTTAGAATCGCCACATCCTTTACTCTCAAGTTCAAAGTGAGTAATGTCACAATTTAAAATTAACATTAAGAAATCAGAATTTTTTTTTCTGGTATGAAATACATGGTTATCAAATTTAGCTAATGAAATAATTTTATTTTTCTCTTTTTTTTTTCTGTCTTTATTTCTCACAAGCTTCGAGATTTCTATTTATTTGGAGTTCTTTTATTACGTTTTATCAGCTGGTTGGCACCTAAGATTTATTAGCTTTCTGTATCTATGTGTATACATAGATGAATGAATCTGAATATTCATTCAGATTGCAGACATTTCTCTTGTGTACTAATTTCCTTGAATTTTTATTTTCAATGTGGCTGAAAATTTACATTTTTTGCCCATGACCATTCATATAGACTACTTTATGTAACCCTGGTAAAGATAAAAACAAACAAATAAATCAGATAGAACTAGAATTTTATGTTGACTTTTACTTAAGTAGTTTCCTGCCTCCCTGGCAGTCCTTGAGGTAGTTTTCAGTCTCACTTAAGGTGAGATGACAATATGTAGCTAATGGGAGTGAGCACCATCAATCACCAAAGAGCAATAGCAGCAATATGGATTGCCTTTTACATTTTTACTTCATTGCTTACCTGTCATCAGCCTGTTGACCTGTCCATTTGTCTGTGTTTTTTTTAAAGGTGAGTTTAATAAAGTTATTCAAACCGTTTCCCTTACGTAAGTTGCTATGCTTCATCTTCTCTCCCCCACACCCGTTTAATTTTAAATATGCAGAGCCCAGTACTTTGAAAATTGGTATAATGAATTGTCCAGACCACATTTTACTCATCATTTGCCCTTACATCAATTGGAATTAATTTTCACGTGTTCACCAACTATGGTGAGTGGGTGTTTTATTATGACATTTATTGTATTTGAAACAGAGGACTGTGTTCCAGGATTAGGGTTCCAGTGAGCAAGTGAGGCATGACCATGCTTTAAGTTTCTGAAGGTAGCCTCTGATGTGTGGATAAGAGAAATGTTTTGCTGAGTAACTTTAGAGAGTTGTCTTATTCTGTGTATTTACCTTCATGAGTCAGCTAGATTTTAAACTTTATGAGAACAAAGACTGATTTTCTTTTGTTTCATCATGATAATGAACACAATGCTATGCAATGTTACATGATGTCTATGTATCTTGTAGAATTTTCTAAAGCAGCTATTTTCAGCCTTTTTAAATCATGACATACATAAATTATTAAATTCTGCAGCACACCAAAAAAGATATTATATTTTTTGCCAATCTGACAAAAAGATAGGTATACTTTTGATTGATTTACCAATAATAATAATAATAATAATAATAATAATAATTACCTGTCCTCTTTGCTCCAAAGTGAGGTTCTAAGTTTAAAAACATTTTTTAAATTGAGTTTTGTTTTTTTTAAAATATATTTTATTGATCTTTTTACAGAGAGGAAGGGAGAAGTATAGAGAGTTAGAAACATCGATAAGAGAGAAACATCGATCAGCTGCCTCCTGCACACCCCCTACTGGGGATGTGCCTGCAACCAAGGTACATGCCCTTGACCGGGAATCGAACCCGGGACCTTTCAGTCTGCAGATCGATGCTCTATGCACCGAGCCAAACTGGTCAGGGCTAAATTGAGTTTTAAAGAGGAAAGAAGGAAGAGGGAGAGAGAGAGAAACATTGCTGTGAAAGTGAAACATCCAATTGGCTGCCTCCTGCATGTCCCCTACCAGGGATTGAGCCTGCAACCCAGGCATGTGCCCAGATCAGGAATCCAACCAGCAACCTTCCAGTGCACAGGTTGATGCCCATCCAACCAAGCCACACTGTCCAAAGCCAAAGTGATTTTTTACAAAATCAATTATGTATACTTGTATATAAGGATTTCTGGTACCAAGAATTAACCAGTCAGATGCAATCTTATTAATGCATTGTGACCAATAAGATGCAGCTCTGTTATATGATCTGTATATTTATGATTCAAGGCAGGGAATTCACACCAGGGGGCTATTATTGTGTTGGCTGTTGTAATTTATTTTATAGAGGTCATATGCCTTACTAGATAGTCAGGTATTACAAGTTTGAAAAATTCTTACAGCGACTGATTGAAAAACACTGTTCCTAAGGATAATGGGCCTCCTTTGCTCTGTTGCTTTGTAAAATAAATTGAAAAGTAAAAAAAAAAATTCTCAAATTGGGATTGATATTTATCAGTGTGACCAGGAAACTCTGCCTATTTGAAAGTTAAATCTTACTTCTAGCATTAGCTGAGTCTGGCCTCTAATGTGTTTTTAGAAATAAATAATCTGGGTACTTACTTTCATCTGCCCTCCCCTGTCAGTACTTCAGTATCCCCCTCCCCTCCAAGGTTTCCTTCAAAGGTAGGCTTATTCCCTACCCCTGGGCCCCATTATATCCTGGCATTGCCAGATTCTCCGAGTGTTGAGAAATCAACTCCTTTGATGCCCAGATCCAGGCTAATACTCCACCAAGCTCATTGAGAGGATATAGGGCTTCCTCTGCTCCCTTGGTGCCAACGATCATGTATAAGGGGCCTTATGGAGACAGTGTGTGTGTGTGTGTGTGTGTGTGTGTTCTCCTGTCACCTTATGTGGTATATACAACAGGAAGACAACTTGATTAGAAAACAAAGGAAGGAGTTTTGTGTCTTCTCTTTAACACTTATTACTAATGCTTGATTTTGGTAAAATGTCTTTATCATAGAATTTCCTCATCTTCCAAATGCAGAATCAAGTGAGGGAGCACGTGTGAAGGTGCTCTGCAAACTGAAGCATCTTCCAAAGGAAGGCCCCACTTCCCTCTATACCTTTGCTTCTCTCCTTTGCCTTTCCTCCTCTTTTACCTACTCTCTGCCCCCTTCTCTTCCTTCCTTTCTTCTTCCCCTTTCTTCCATTCTGTTCATTTCTCTCATCATTTTTTTCTTCCCCTATACTTTCTCTCAGCCAACTTTCCTACTTTCTTGTAGCCCTTCAATCTTTCTAACTCACCTCTCTCACCACCACACTTCAGTTCTTAAAGGATAAGCAGTTCCCCAGAATACCTGCACAATGAAGTTGAGGGGAGGAAGCAGACAAGGGAAAATATGGAGCAAAAAAGACAATAACAATAAGGGAAAAGTTAATATGATGTTGAACAGAAGGAATTAGAGAAGTATGAATGGATAAAATATTCTCATTGTCTTGGAAGAAAAAAGCATACATTCTTCAAGAAAGACAATGCTTTTCCTAGTAATTAGTCTGAAGCAATTTCTTACATGAATCCTCTTATGGTAGACACACAAATCTTCTCAATAAGAGCCTTACAATGAAGGCAGCGGTGGTTTTCTAGATGTTTATAGTGTGCTTTACATAAGCTGAGGATACAAAGCAAGAAGCTCAGCTCTGTTCAGAGCCAGAACATATCCTCATATTTTGGTGGTTTACCCTTCTTGATGAAAATATTTCCTCCGCCATGAACAAAATGCAGCTTGAGTTTTGAGTAATGGTGTCACCTTAATAGTAGTAACCCCTATTAACTTGTTCTCAGATCCCTCCTGATTAGATGTGAGCAAGTCTCTTATAAAGTCTCCTCAGGTATTACTTGAAGCACCAGGTCACTTTCACATGTATTTACGCACAGTTTGTGGACTCTAATGTCCATGTGATACCTGCTGAGTTCTTGCTCTCTTGTTCTAGCTTCTATTCTCAAGACTTTGTCCTTAAAACTACTTGAGACTTTGTCCTTTGCCATTTCTTACATGAATCTTCTCATGGGCCATTTCTTACATGAATCTTCAACGCTCTGCATGAGCTTCCTTGACAGTGTCATGGCTAATAGTGCTCCCAAAGGTGACATGTTCATTCAGTATTCCCAAAGGGGCCAAGCACCATGAGATTTTAGGTGACTCTAGCCCCTGGAAGCCGCAGTGTGCCAAAGCTCTGTCTTTAACAATTGAAGTGCGGAGAGTGTCTCTCTCATCTACTGTTAGTTACAATTCCTCACTAAGGTACCAGTCAGGACTGCTTGTGGTTTGTCTTTAAGAGTCTATAGCAAAAGCAGATCCTTTCGTTTCTTACTTCATACTCTTTCCATAGGGGCATTAGTGATTCACAGGGCTGGGTCAGGAGACATGCATGCTTTCTCCCTTCCTCTGAAATGTAGACTCTTTCCTCAACCTCTACTTAAAAATAATCTTATTCATATCAATGCCTGAGGGCACCCACCTCATCAGTTCACTGCATGTTCCCACACATGTCAAAGCCCCCACGATGAACCCAATTTAGGAGCTAGATGGAATCCAGTTAAATTTTCTAGAATAAATATGAGTCTTTTGATTAAATTGACTTAAATAATGAAATTGAATAAAATAATCTTGAAGGATAAATAGGCTTCAAATAGTGCTCCATACATATGACTTTTTATACCATTAAAATATAGTATTATTTATGGAGGAAATTTCAGGCTAGAAAAAATAAAGCATGTTCCCTGAAAATCTAGTGGGCAATGTCATGGGAAACATGGTGCTGGAATCAGTGATGACCTCTGGCTTCAGGTAACAGAAAACTCTGGCTCAAATTGCCCAATTTAACAAGGAACATAGGGAGAAGAGAGTTAGTTATAGGTGTAGAATCTCGAGTGCGAGATTTTCTTTTCTCTGATTCTCTTGGCTCTGCCCTCTGCCATTTGTTGGCTTCATTCTCAAGCAAGATCCCAGCATTTATTCCAGGGCTCATGTCCAAAGACGACAATATCCAGAAGAAGCAAGAGAGCATGTCATTCTTTATCTCTTGGTCTTTTTCTCTCAATGTGAGTGAGAACACTTCTCCCTGCCACTGCCACTTGTCTAATTAACTTACACATCCATTCTCAAACCAAGCACTTGCAAAGGGGAAAAATTCTAGCTGAATTGGCTTAGATGAATCCCATGGAGTAAAAGAGATATTGGGAGAAGCATCGATTAGACCATCAAACCTCAGAGGGAAGGTAGGGGAGGGTGGGGGTAAGGGAGAGAGAGCAACCAAAGGACTTGTACGCGTGCATATAAGCCTAACCAATGGACACAGACACCAGTGGTGGGGGGGAGAGGGGAGGCAATGGGGTGATAAGGACACATGTAATACCTTAATTAAGAGAAAAAAATTAAAAATATATATTGGGGCGTTGACCACCAGGACCAACTCGGTGCTTTTGAAAATGCATTATGTCAATTGTCTGTGGACAGTGGTTAGGTGCTCCTGGTCTTTGCCTGTTTGGTTCTGCTCTGATGGACACCTGCAGGTACTCACTGTGTCACAGGCCCAATGCATATAGGTAGCTGCAAACTTCAGTTATAAGTCTTTGGGCTCTCTTATTCCTTCTATAGATATTCAGACAGAAAATTAATCAAGTAAAATGTCATCTCTCTACCATTTCGTATCTTTATCTCTAGCTCCCAACACTCTTGTGAGCTTTGGCCATGCTTATCTAATTACCGACTGGATATTTACACAGAAACTTCTGTGGTGGATGTGGGAGTTTGACACTGTCTCCAATGACCTTCTCTTGAGCCTTCCTAAAGTGCAGTCTAGGAAACTAATTAAAACCAATACACGGCATTCCCCAGATTCCCTTATAGCTAGGCTTCTGGGTTCACAATAGATTTCTGGCTACTAGATACACTCTTGCGAGACTGGGAAGGCAGAAATGAAGCAAGGCCACGGTCCACCTTCTTTGCATTGTGCTGGTTCCAAGCCGGGCCATGGGCACGTGTTGGGCTTTTCTGCAACACTGGATCAGGGCCCAGGCTCTTGCTCTGTGCCTGTGGAGAGCTGCTACAGTGACAGCATCAGCTTCCTGATTCTGGACCACAGCTATGGTGGTGAGTCTTGACATCAAGAACTACTGTGGCAGTCTCCTGAATCTCCACCATCCTGACCATGGCAAAGGCAACATCTCCCAGGCGGACTGGCTCAGTGGTGTTCCTCTGGCAGTTATTTCTAGAGGCCTAACCTGAAATCCTCTCCTTTAATGCTCCCAATTATTTTTCAGCATCGAATTCCCTGTTTTAAATAATTTTTCTGTTTAAATTAACTTGTTTTCTGGAAGAAACCTGACTAACACAACATTTTATTGTCACTTCAAACTCAGTTTGTTTAAAAGGAAACAATATTCACTTCGTCTGCCTAGCCCTGAATGTTCTGATGTTCTTAAGCATGGTTATCCACGGTTACCTCTTCCTCTCTATTTTCTTTTTCTTTCCTAGCCAATCACATCCTTCAAAATGTATCTTTTTATTTGTAACTTTCTTTCTAGTCCACATGCTAGTATCAAAACCAGACATAACCATCTCTTAGGCCTGGGATATTTAAATCAACTCCTGGCTATTTTTCTCAACTCAATTTCTCTCTACTTTTCAATTGATCTCCCCAAAATGTCAAATTTATCTTCATAAAATATTGTTTTTTATCATATCACTGCTATTCATTGCAGCAAATCTTAAATTATTTTTCTAAACTCCTAGCCTTGCATCCAGTATTCTCTAAAATCCTATCTCAACTTATATTTTCAAGTGTATCTTCTTCTGGTGTGTAGAGATCCTGCAGTGTGAGAGGTCTTGTGTTATATGCTGACTGGCACTTTCATCAAGTCTTCCCTTTAAGGGAAATAGAATTATCCCTATTTTCCAGGTGAACAAACTGCAACCAAGGTAAATGATGTAGTTTTTTCAGTATAACACAAAAAACTAATGGCAGACCCAGAATACAAACCTCTACCGACTGGTCCCAATGCTCAGCATAAAATAAATATGTACAAATTCTTTCCCACCGCCTCAGTGGTCTGAGTGTCTCTGGGACATGCACATTCCCACTCTTGGACCAATCCTCTTACATTACTTTCTCTCTTGTCTAAATTTATTTATTTTACTAAGTTTTAAATCTCAGTCCAAATCTTCTCTTTCCAATGAAGGCTAGTCTAAACTTCAGATAATTTCTGAAATTCAACTCATTTATTACCTGGCATTTGGTCTTATGAAATCTCATATTGGGGACGATGTTATTTTTACTTACCATGTTTTACTTTTTATGTGTAAGTCTTGGCTTCTTCAATAGCATTAGACCTCTTAAGGCAAGGATGACATGCTACCCTTCTACAACTCTTTTGTTCACTTAAGGAGTGGTTCTCAAACTTATGGCCCTTTAAATATAGTTTCTCATGTTATGACCCAACCATAAAATTATTTTCGTTGCTACTTCATAACTATAATGTTGCTACTGTTATGAATCATGATGTAAATATCTGATATGCAGGATGGTCTTAGGCGACCCCTGTGAAAGGGTCGTTTGACTGCCAAAATGGTTGCAACCCACAGGCTGAGAACCGCTGACTTAAGGCATGTAGAAATTGCACTGAACTTGGAACTTAGGGCTTGTAGGGGGTCTTAAGAATTCATCTAGTTCATCCCTCTTGTTTTTAAGAAGGGTCTTCCTATTGTTTTGTTGATGGTTTCTTTTGCTGTGCAGAAGCTTTTTATTTTGATATAGTCCCATTTGTTTATTTTCCCTTTAGTTTCCGTTGCTCTAGGAGCTGTGGCAGTGAAGAAATTCTTTCGGCATATATCTGAGATTTTGCTACCTGTGGATTCCTCTAATATTTTTATGGTTTCCCAACTTGCATTTAAGTCCTTTACCATTTTGAGTTTATTTTTGTGTATGGTGTAAGTTGGTCTAGTTTCATTTTTTTTGCATGTGTCTGACAAAATTTTCCAGCACCATTTATTGAAGAGACTGTCTTGGCTCCATTGTATGTTCTTGCCTCTTTTGTTAAATATTATTTGAGTGGTTTGGTCGATTTCTGGGTTCTCTATTGTATTCCATTGATCTATATGTCTGTTCTTATGCCAATATCAGGCAGTTTTGAGAACAGTGGCTTTGTAATGCAGCTTGATATCTAGTATTGAGATCCCTCCTATTTTGTTCAAGAAAGCCCACTGCATGGGAGAACATATTTGCCAATGATATCTCTGATAAAGGTTTGATCTCCAACATTTACAGGGAACTCATACAACTTAACAAAAGAAAGATAACGCAATCAAAAAATGAGCTATGGACCTAAATAGACACTTTTCAAAAGAGGACATACACAAGGCTGAGAGACATATGAAAACATGCTCAAAGTCACTGATCATACGAGAGATGCAAATCAAAACGACAATGAGGTACCATCTCACACCTGTCAGAATGACTTTCATCAACAAATCAATAAATGACAAATACCGGCGAGGATGTGGAGAAAAAGGAACCCTCGTTCACTGCTGGTGGGAATGCAGACTGGTGCAGCCACTGTGGAGAACAGTATAGAGTTTCCTCAAAAAACTAAAAATGGAACTCCCATTTGACCCAGTAATCCCACTTCTAGGACTATATCCCAAGAAGCTAGAAACACCAATCAGAAAGGATATATGCATCCCTATGTTCATAGCAGCACAATTTACAATAGCTAAGATTTGGAATCAGCCTAAGTGCCCATCAACAGATGAGTGAATTAAAAAACTGTGGTACATCTATGCAATGAAATACTATGCTGCTGTAAAAAGGAAGGAACTCCTACCATTTACAACAGCTTGGGTGGAGCTGGAGACCATTATGCTCAGTGAAATAAGCCAGTCAGAGAAAGATAAATATCACATGATCTCACTCATTTGTGGATTATAATGAACAACATAAACCAATAAACAGAAACTGATGTAGAGACAGAGGAGCATCGATCAGATGCTCAAAACTCAAAGGGAAGGTAGGGGTGGGTGCGGGTGAAGGAGAGAGATCAAAGACTTGTATGCATTCATATAAGCATAAGCAATGGATGTGGACTACGGGGCGTGAGGGCAGGAGTAGGGAGATGAGGGGGCACTGGGGGAATAAGGACACATTTGTAATATCTTAAGCAATAAAGGGGGGGGAAAGGATCTTCCTAGAACTAGTTTAGATTATTATAATAACTCCAGAGAAGAGAATTCCTATAACTCAGACTCACTGCAATAGGTCACTGTCAAAAATGTCTTTCTTGGATATAAATTAGTAATTCATTAAAGAAGATATACAAATGAACATGTGGGAAAAAATTTCACACTAACTGGTAGATAAAGAAATTCAAATTAAAATCATAGTGAAATGTCATTCTTCATGTATCACAATGTGATTGGTAAATAGAATGATTATAGCCAGTGCTGGTGAGGGAGTGTTATGCTCATGTGTTGCTAGTGGGAGTAACTTGGTTTCAACTTTTTGGAGGGCAATTTGGTAGTAGATTAAAAAAAAAAGCACACACCACTTTATAATTGTATAACCATTTACTAAGAGGTTCTGCTTTTAGAAATTCCTTCCTTGGTGGAATTTCTCCATTCCCCACTTTTCAAAAATTGCAAGAATATGCTTACAAGGGTGTTATTGAAGCATTATTTATAAATAGCAAAAATTGGAGACAATGTAATCTATGGAATTGGCTAACTAAATTTTAGCATATTCATATAAGGTGATGCTACGTAGCCTTTTAAATATTGTGGATATTCCATAAGTCAGAAATAAGTCAGACAGACAGAGGATGACAAATACCATATGATTTCACTTATGTATGGAATTTAAAAAACAAACTGAACAAACAAAACAGAAATGAACTCATGGATATAAAGAACAAACTGTTGATTACCAGGTGGGAGGGGACTTGTGGAACTGGGTGAAAAGGTGAAGGGATTAAGAAGTAATTTGGCCTGAGCTGGTTTGGCTCAGTGGATAGAATGTTGGCATGAGGACTGAAGGGTCCCAGGCTCAGTTCCTCTCAAGGCACATACCTGGGTTGCAGGCTATATCCCCAGTGGGGGGCATGCAGGAGGCAGCTGATCAATGGTTCTCTCTTATCACTGATGTTTCTATCTCTCTCTCCCTTTCCCTTATTCTCTTAAATCATTAAACACACACACATATATATATATTAGAGGCCCGGTACAAAAAATTTGTGCACTCAGGGTGTGAGGTACCTCAGCCTGGCCTGTGCCCTCTCTCAGTCTGGGAACCCTCGGGGGATGTCCACCTGCTGGCTTAGACCTGCTCCCCGAGGGATCGGGCCTAAGCTGGCAGTCAGACATCCTTCTGGCAGCCTATGAGTCCTCAGGGAATGTCCACTTGCCAGTAGGGAACAGGCCTGTGCTGCAGTCGGACATCCTTAGTGCTGCTGAGGAGGCAGGAGAGGCTCCCACCACCACTGCTGTACTGACAGCCGTCAGCCTAGCTTGTGGCTGAGCAGAGCTCCCCTGTGGGCGTGCACTGACCACCAAGGACAGCTCCTGCATTGAACATATGCCCCCTGTTGGTCAGTATGTGTCATAATGACCAGTCATTCCCAGTGGTTCTGCTGTTAGGGTAAATTTGCATATTACCCTTTTATTATATAGGGTAGAAGCCTGGTGCATGGGTGGGGGCCAGCTGGTTTGCCCTGAAGGGTGTCTCAGATAAGAGTGGGGTTCCCTTTGGGGTGCCTGGCCAGCCTGGTTGAGGGCTGAGGGCCGTTTTCAGGCTGGCCAAGCCCCCCAGCAGTGACCCTCACCCCATGAGGGTGGGGCCATTGTGGGTGAGGTGCTGATGGCTGTTTACAGGCTGGCCACAGCCCCCAGCCACCCAAGCTCCCAGCGAGGCTGGCTGAAGCAGGTATCTGAGATTTATTTATCTTCCATAATTGAAACTTTATTGCCTTGAGCAGAGGCCACAGCTGGCCTAGGCAGGCAGCTTCCTCCGTTGCCAGGGCAATGAATCCACCTGTTTGCTCTAGCTCTGTGGCTGCCGGCCACCATCTTGGTTGGGTTAATTTGCATATACTCACTCTTATTGGCTGGTGGGCATGGCTTGCGATGTAGCAGAGTGACACGATTAGCATATTACTCTCATTTGTACTCTTATTAGTACAAATGGGCAGGCACAAAGTAGTCATAGAGATGTAAAGTAAAGCTTAGGGAATACAGTCAGTAATCCTATATAATAAAAGCACAATATGCAAATTGACCATCCCTTCGGGACGCCTAAGCCATGCCCACCAGCCGATCAGAGTGACTGTATGCAAATTAACCCATCATGGAAGCCGGCACTCAGGGAGCTGAGTAAACAGGCAGTGTCCCTTGCAGCAGGAGTGAAACAGAAACTGTTTGTGGGCCACCTGGGCTTCTCTCCCCCTCCAGGGAACAACATATTTGCTACGTTGTTTCAATCCTAGAAATCTCAGGAGCTGAAGCAAACAGCTGGCCGGCCCTGACTTCTAAGGGAAACATTGTTTCATTATAGAAGCCAGAGCTGAAGCAGAGAGGAGGTTTCATTAACTGCCTAGACCCCGGCTTAAAGGAACAGTGTATGAATTATAGAAGATAAACAAACCCCAGAAACCTGCTTCCAGCCAGCCTTGATGGGACATTGGCTCAATTGGAGCTGTGGGCAGCCTGAAAGCCTGAAAGCACCATTCAGCCCATCACCCACGCTGGACACACCCCAATGGGGTGAGGGACGCCACTGGGGGGCTTGACCAGCCTGTAAACAGCCATAAGCCCCTCACCCAGGCTGGCCAGGTACCCCAGTAGGGACCCAAAACCTGAAGGGACTGTGGGCAGCCTGAAAACGGCCCTCAGCCCATCACCCAGGCTGGCCACACCCCAATGGGGTAAGGATCCACACTGGGGGGCTTGGCCAGCCTGCAAACAGCCATCAGCCCCTCACCCAGGCTGACCAGGCACACAAGCAGGTGGACATCCCCAGAGAGATCCCAGACTGCGAGAGGGCACAGGTTGGGCTGATGGACCTCCCGAGTGCACAAATTTTTGTGCACCGGGCCCCTAGTATTGTAATAACTATGTATGGTGTCAGGTGGGTACTAGACTTAGCAGGGGGACCACTTCAAAAGTTATATAAATGTCTAACCATTATGTGGTACACTTAAAATTAATATAATATTGAATGTCAACTGTAATTTAAGCCTACTTGCTCGCTGCACTTGCCACTTGACTTGCTGCTCCTTAGTGCTACCATGGAGGTGGGAGAGGCTCTCACCACCACTGCTGTGCTCACCAGCCATGAGCCCGGCTTCTGGCTCCTGCATTGAGCATCTGCCCCCTGGTGATCAGTGTGCATCACAGAGACCAGTCGTTCTGGTTGTTCCACCATAATGGTCGTTTAGACTTTTATTATATAGACTAGAGGCCCAGTGCATGAAATTTGTGCATGGGGGTAGGGGATCCCTCAGCTTGACCTGCACCCTCTCATAATCCAGGACCTTTCAGGGCATGTCTGACTGCTGGTTTAGGTCCGATCCTGCTGTGGATCGGGCCTAAACCGGCAGACAGACATCCCTCTTGCAATCTGGGACCGCTGGCTCCTAACTGCTTGCCTGCCTTCCTGATCACCCCTATCCACTCACCAGCATGCCTAATCGCCCCTAACTACTCGCCTGCCTGACTCATCACTCTGGTCTCTGGTCATTCTGGTCATTCCACCATTTTGGTTGCTGGGCTTTTATTATATAGATGGAACTGTGATAAAACAAGTCTGAGTTGTATTTGTTCTCTTGTAGAGTAGATTGGCAAAGTCTTTGGGAGAAGGAGGTGCCTCAAAGAAGCAGCAAAGCCTCCTTCACCCTGAAGACAGAGAATTATGGGTAAATGGTGTTAGTGTGCACCACAGTTGGGTTCATCACGGCTTCCTATTCACTTCAACTGTGTTTGCCCTTCCTTCCATCCGTCTTCCTATCATTAAAAATGCAATTAAAATATTCTAAGAGAAAACTTTCACTTTAAAACATCCTATATTGGCACAGCTTTTTTTTTTTTTAACCATCTCTGAAAATTGACAGGTGACCAAATCATTCTACCTCTGGTAGCAGAGATATATGGGACTATATGCTTCTATATGCCAGAAAGACATAACCCAACTTGTAGAGGCAAGGAAAGAAAGGGATGGTGATAAATTTCTACATAAACGGCTCATGTTGGCATGAGACCATCTACAATTCTCTTAATTGTCATATAAATAAATGGAGATTCAGGGAGTTGGTGTCAATTTTCATTAAAAAGTTCATGGCAGAACCAAGGCTCAATCCCAGGTCTTCAGAAAAAAGCTCAGTGCATTATATCACATTTGTCTCCTGGCCTTTGTTTCTGGAACTCACCAAAACCTTCAAGACCAGGGTATTTAAATTTTCTATCTTACATTTTACTCAAAAATGTCACCAGTCCTTCTATGAGTATGATTGTGTGTGGGATTAAGTGGGAATGTAAAACAGTTTTAAGTCGGCAGATTTTCAGATTTTCCTGAAGGATAATACCATTGTGTGATCAAAGCATTCCTTGGGTTCTGTTGGTTGCTTTTAATGCTCAGTAATAAATTGTATATCCTGGTCATTTTTCTTTGTGGTAGGTGGATATATCTGATTCTATTTATTTAGTCAGTGGTCTTACTTTACTTTAGGAAGATGAGTCTGGGATTGCCATCTTGAATTTTTCTTCTTGATTATGCTCCAACCGTCACTCCAGATTTTACAGTAATTAATGCAAAAGGGGCTTTCTTTCCTTTTTTGGATTGCAGATGTGAGTGTGTTAAAGTTTCCAGGGCCAGCAAAGATAAGTGGATGCTGCTTTGTTTCCTTTTGCTTCCTCTACATATGAAACCATTCTGATAGATCTGCAGGAAGAGATGTAGTCGCAGATGGCAGAGGTCAGTGTCTTGTGTATTCAATGTAGTCAATAATAAAGTCAGGACTTATGCTAACTGAATGTTAATAAGGAAGCACAAGGACCTTGCAAAGTCATTATGTCTGGTCATTTGCTTCGTAATATTACTCCACCAGGCTCAGGAGACCAATGCAAGGAGATTTTTAAACAAGTATCAAGAAAAGGCCAGAAAAATAAGGAAATGATTAGAATGCTATAAAGATTATAAGGTTCATGTGATATACTACAGCTCAGCAGAAGGAGAATTTTAAAATGTAGTTTCAGAGTAGCAGAGGGAATAGTATCATTTCTTACTGAAGGAAATCTAGTCTTTATCCAAATCAAAATGACATGTTTTTCTTGTCTAAGTAGTATGGTTCCTTCTAAATATAATATTGCTTCTACGAGTCCTTTGAACCAAGCTAGTTACGTAAAATTGGTAATATTTTTCAAGAAAGAATATTTATGCATCACTGTATTTGAATAAGTAGGTGGGGAGAAACTAAGGCTGGGCGACTGGTACAAGAAATGCATATAAATGTAAACCAGCTTCTATCTCCCATTCTTTGCATTTTCCTCTTCAACATTTTTTTTCATAGCATGAAGATTAACGCTGTATCTATGCATTTAGTCCAGGCTTGGGTTTCACCCTTTGCCTCCTTTCTAATCCTTTGTTCTTTATCCTTAGTGAATAGTTATGCCCGTGAAGCCAAGAGGAAAGCCACAATGGCACAAATTAGACACTCACACATGAAAAAGAATAAACTTGTTACTATGCAGTGATAAGACCAGAGGGGTGCACTATCAGTTACACTGTCCACGAGGAGAAAACTTCCCAGTTTCTCAGGTGAGGCAGGAGTGTGATGAGATCTTTTCTTCATATTTATTTGTAAGCCCTAGGAGACATTCATTTCATCAGAGGCCCTCCTAATTAATGTTAAAACAGAATCATACAATTTTTAAAATTGATCTTTATTGTTGGAAGTATTATAGATATTTTCCTCCCACTTCCTTACCCCACTGACCCCCTCCACCCCACATCCACCACGCTGTTGTCTATGTCCATGGGCTATGCATATATGCATATAGGTTCCCCAGTTAATCTCTCCTCATCCCCACCCCTGCCTTCCCTCTGAGATTTGTCAGTCTGTTCCATGTTTCTATGTTTCTGGATCTATTTTGTTCATCAGTTTATTTTGTTCATTAGATTCTACATATGAGTGAGATCATGTGATACTTGTCTTTCTCTGACTGGCTTATTTCACTTAGCATAATACTCTCCAGGTCCCTCATGCTGTCTCAAAGGGTAAGAGATCCATAATATTCCATGATGTAAATGTCCACTCGTTTACTGATGGGCACTTGAGTTATTTCCAGATCTTAGCTTTTATAAATTGTGCTGCTATGAACATAGCATATAGGAATGCATATATTCTTTCTGATTGGTGTTTCGGGTTTCTTATGATATATTCATAGAAGTGGGATCACTGGGTCAAATGGCAGTTTTATTCAATGCAATCCTTATTAAAGTACCAATGGAATATTTCACAGATCTAGAACAAACACTCCAAAAATTCATATGGAACCAAAAAAGACCCCAAATAGCCAGCTCTTATTATTTTTATTTTATTTTCTGTTCAATTGCTGTGCAGCTTTATTTTGTTTTTAAAATTCATCTTTATTATTGAAAGTATTACAGATTTCCCCCCCCCCCCATTGAACCCCTTTGCCCCACCCCACCTCCAGGCCTTTACCACACTATTTATTATAGTAACTATCTAAAATATAGACTTTAATACTTTTAAGCTTACATAACTTTCTGTTCTTTTTGTTTTGTTGTTTGCTTCATTTCATATAGTGTTCAAAAAGCATGCTGGCTTGATTCTGAGATTTTTTTCATATTTTCCCCTATACCCATTTTTATCTAGATCATTTTTTTCTTTGTATCTATTGCTCTGAATTCTGCTTAATTTTGATTATATTCTCAGTAGTTCCCAGTATGAGACCCTGTTTGCAGGAATCCTTATCTGGTCAGGTTCCTGTGTATGCAGTGACTAGACAACTCCAGTTCTTGTAGGTTGTTTCTTGGACCCCTTATACGAATGTACTATTCGACTGGGCAAAACCACCCCAGTCACTACTCCTAAGTTGACCTGCCATGATTTTCAGCAATACTTGCTGGCTGTTTCAGGTTCTTCTCTTCTCAGCCCACAGGCCTCTATTGTTTTCCTCTGCTTCTTCCTGCACTGAAATTGGTAACATGTGCATCTTGTAGCTGTTGGTGGTTTGTCCCATTTACTTGAATGTTGGATTCATGTCACCTCATTTTGAGTGACATGAGTTTTTAATTTTACTATGTAGCTGCTCTGGCTTTTTTAATGAGAGAGTTAGGCACAGTCTAAGCCTTGGCTGCTACTGCCATGACCGCCTCTGCTGGACACTTGCTCTCCCTCAATTCCTTTAAAGAATAAATGTTTTGAAAATCCTTATAAACTTCTCTGCTGGAAGAACTAGTTCTTCACAACTGTATTGCTTCAGTTTGAACAAAGTATCTAGGCTTCTGTCAGGATTTGGCTGAAGTAAAAGGTTGTTGTTAGGTCGTGCAGGTCTTCTGGTTGTTTTCCAGCCTGTTTATTCTTGGAGTCCACGGGGGCTGACTTTATATTTCCTTTGGAACTACATCTTAAGATCTTTTCCTGCCAAGTGCTATATGTCTATTGTGGACACTTAATACATGTTGCTTAATTGCTAGCTGTTGAGGTTTTGGATTTCCTTCTCATTGTTTAGAGCTTAAAGATGAATTTTAGATGTATTTAAGCTGGAAGTTTATTTTTAATACAAATTCAAGATATACACTGAGTGGCCAGATTATTATGACCACCTGACGTTTGTAGGCAAATTAGCTATAATTTTGTGCTGAAGTTGCTAGAGGGCCAGACCATTATAAACATCTGAATAGCACAACATACCTAAGTATTGTTGCTGATCAGGTTCATCCTATCATGTTGATGATGTATCCCAATAAAGATGGCTTTTTCCAACAAGACAATGCGCCATGCCACGGTGCTCGTATTGTGCAGGAATTCTTTCAAGAACATGAGGGAGACTTTACCTTGCTCAGGTGGCCCCCACAATCACCAGATCTCAACCCAATTGAGCATTTTTGGGACGAAGTTAAAAGAGCCATCAGGCAGCTTGTTCCACAACCATCAAGTCTCACAGATGTGGACAGTGCTATTCATCAGGCATGGTGTCAGATTCCTCACATTACCTTTCAACATCTCTTGAAGTCAATGCCAAGAAGAATCACTGCAGTATTGAAAGCAAAAGGTGGCCCAACGAAGTACTGATGGGGTGGTCATAATAATCTGGCTGGTCATAATAGACTGGCCACTCAGTGTATATACAAATAAAAGCCTGAGCAACCATATGACTGAACGACCAAACGACTGGTCACTATGACATGAACTGACTATCAGGGGGCAGATGCTCAACATAGGAGCTGCCCCTTGGTGATCAGTGTGCTCCCATAGCCAACCTCCTGTGGCCCCTGATCCAGGCCTGCTGGCCAACCTCCCACAGTCCTGCCACTGCCACCCCTCCATGCACAAATTCGTGCACCAGGCCTCTAGTATATCCTATATAATAAAAGGATAATATGCAAATAGATCAAAATGCAGAACAACCAGACAACCAATCAAAGTGTAATATGCTAGTGATATGCTAAAGCTGCTCAACCACTTGCTATGACATGCACTGACCACCAGGGGGCAGACAGTCAACTGGTCAAATGGTCACTATGATGTGCACTGACCACCAGAGGGCAGATGCTTTGACCGATAGGTTAATTTTTTGCTGGGGTCCAGTTGATTGGAACTGAGTGAGATAGGCTGATCATGCCCTGGAGCCCTCCTGTGGTCCTTCCCTGGCTTGATCGTGCACCGGTGGGGTCCTTCAGCCTGGCCTGCACCCTCTCACAATCTGGAATCCCTCAGGGGATGTTGGAGAATTGTTTTCAGCCTGATCCCGCAGGCCACTCCCCTTGGGAGGGCGCCAGAGGCAGGGCTCTCCCCATCGGGACTGATTGGGTGTGAGCCCACAGCAGGCACAGTGGGGCTGGGATGAACGGGAGTGCTAGGTAGGAGCTGCAGGTGGCATTGGACTTCGGGTTTTGGCCTGATCCCTGCAGGCCATCCAGAGGGACTCCACCATTGCATGAATTTGTGCACCGGACGGAGCTCTAGTCTATATGTAATCATATCCTATCATATCCTATCTTATCATATCCTATCATATCATATCATATCATATTATATCATATCATATCATCATATCCCTATTAACTTTGTAAAATTCAATGTTAGAAGCATCTTTACAAATCTTCTAACATAGACTTTTTCGCGTAGGCTCTATGGTATTTTGTGCCAGGTTGTTCTTTATCATAGGGACCATCCTGTGCATTGCGGGATGTTTGGTAGTATCCCTGGTCCCACTATATGTTAGTAGCACCCCCCAGTTGTTACAACCAAAAAACATCTCCAGACATTGCCAAATGTGGGAGCGTAGGGAAGATGGGGGTGAGATGAGAAGGGCTCCCTGCTGAGAACCATTGATCTGACACATCTATCACTATAGTTGCAGAACAGATCGAGAGAGGAACAATCATTTATATAAGGTCATAGAGCTATGTCAAAGCTGTTTTCTAGACTCTCTTAGAGGACATCATTATAAAACATAATTATGCCTAATTATAGTTCATTTTTTGAAACTGAATGTTTAAAAGACTTTAGAAATCAGGACAAAGAACTTTTTTGGGGACCAAATTATTATTGAGATTATTTCTATTGTGGATATTTATTGCAAGAAGTGCTTATGGTTGACTCTTGGAATGAGCACTAAACCACTCCACAGGCATGTCTTTGGATTTTGCAGAAATTTGGAAAATAGTTGTCTGGGTAATAGGATCCTGTGGGTGTTTTGTTTTTTTGTAAGAGGATTATTTTAAGAGTGCCTTCTTTTGGGGGGTATTCTTTAATAGAGTTGCTGAAAAAGAAAATAATACTGGTAAGTACTCACCATCTCTAAAGACTGCTAGGAAAGTAGCCAAACCTGTGAAGGAACAGCAATACCGACATCTTTTTAACTGGTGGGGAAAATCCTAAACCCATTTGGTAATGTCTTTCTCTGTCACCATCTATTGAAGATTTTTGACAACATTGTTCCAAATCCTGTACTCTCTTTAAAACTTGGCAGAAATGAGAAATAGAGAGGTGTGTGTGGGGGTGGGGGGAGAAGGGAGAGATGAAAACATATGCACATTAATAAGTTCAAAATAGCTTTATTATTAAATATTTTTATGGTCACCTCAATGACTCTTTTTGATGTTTTTATCAAATATTGCTGTTTTTCTTCTCACATCTTTTTCAAAACTATCAGTTTTAGATATATTAGAAGAAGAACGTGGAGAAGACTTTCATAAAAGTTTTCTGCAATTAAGAAATACCTGTAATTTCATGTATAATTTTCAGAGATTATAGAATGGTATAGATACACAAAATGTCTTTTTTAAAATTCAGCAAAGCTTTTGTATAATGCTACCCATGAGTGTCAGGCAATGGTATTGTCTTCTAGGTAATGTCCCTTAAAAGGATACCTTTTTATTACTTTAGAAATTAACCACTTTCTCCTCTTGGGAATCCAATATAAATGCTCCTTATGTTATGTTTCACTTAGTGGCAAATTGTGTTTGAATAATTTAGAGGCAAAGGAATTGAAAGAGAGGGCAAATAACATTTGATGAGCCCACAAAAACATATACTCTCTTGTAACACTTAAAATAACTCTGGGAGTAGGTGTTCTTATCTCCATTTTTCAAATCAGGAATTTTCTAATATATTAATAATATCTTATTATTTGTTATAGACATTGACTGTGTATTAGGTTATTACCTCAAAGAGTTGTTGTAAGAACTGCATAAAATAATGCACCAAACATCAGATCCCATACAGACACTCCATCAGTGTTTACTTCCTTCTCTTCACTGTAGACCCCTTTCCTGAACCAGCTCCTGCTGTTCATGTACCCATCCTTGACACCTATCTGTGACTGGCATTTTCTTGAGACACAATCTTTAACAGCTATTCTTGTTATGCTGGGTTTGGGTCGCTCCAGCCCAAGCATAGAAATACCTATTCATTGAAGTAATCAGTGACTTCTGAGGTAGCTCCACTTCTAAAGCCTTCTATATGAAATTAGGTTACCATGTACCATTCCAAGGACTCAAAGCATTAGACATTTCCTTGAATATTTCAGGAGGCAACAGAAGGACCATTCTGGAGGGAAAAAGATGGTAGGGAAGGGAAAATGAATATTACAGAGCATTGGTGAGGGTATTCTTCATTAATATTCATAGAACACATTTCAGAGCTTTGGGGCTGAGAGACTAAGTCTTTCCCAATATTCAAGGCAAATTCTGTGTTCAGGTGCGGGTAGATCTCCCATGGAGTTATAAAAACTAATTTTATTTCATTGAACTTGTCAGGAAGCTCTATCCTGATGAATATATGTCAGAGCGAGAAACAATTTACTGCACTTTCCTTTTTTATTTTTAAATTCAAGCCTATTTCCCCCATGCATTTGGGAGACAGATGAATCTAAGCTTTTCAAATATGTACAGTTGTGTGCATTTTAACAAACTTTAAAGATGCCTTCATGCTTTCTAGTATCATAACTGCTGCATGCATAATAATGAAGAATTGAGAACAGGGGAAAGAAAAAAGCTCTTATATGGCAATTTAGCTTTCATCAAGTTTACTAATAATCCTGAATCTTCATATGGAAACGTGACTCATTTCTCTAAGATGCCTACCATGTACATTTCAGAATATTAAAAGAAAAAAAACACAGTATATATTTTCTCCCCTGCAGTCCTCCTCCACTTTCATTGTAAATAGTTTAACACAAAACTATGGATATTGACAAACTTCAGGGCTGAGTTAATGAGGGTTGATTTTTCTATGGAGAAGAAAAGTGAAGAAGGAATAGAATTCTTGTATCTTCATTTTCTGAAAGGAAAGTTATCAAGGCTATTTGATAAGTTATAAAGTTTTTACTTGTAAGTTATAATCTCTTTGAGGAAGCATTTTTTAAAATATATTTTATTGTTTTTTTACAGAGGAAAGGAGAGGTATAGAGAATTAGAAACATCGTGAGAGAGAAACATCGATCAGCTGCCTCCTGCACATTCCCTACAGGGATGTGCCCGCAACCAAGGTACCTACCCTTGACTGGAATCAAACCTGGGACCCTTCAGTACGCAGGCTGACGCTCTATCCACTGAGCCAAACCGGTTAGGGCTGAGGAAACATTTTGGGAATCATAAAGTGCTGATCAAATATTAGTATACCCAGCCTAAAGTTGATTATTTTTAATGCAATTTGACTTTTGTCCAGGTCTCACACACTGTACCTGTGGGGTACAGAAAATTTACTTGATTCAACTCATTAAAACTCTAACGTTCTCCTGCCCTCCACACACACACTGAAAACAAAACAAGAAAACACAGTTACACCCAAGGACTGTCTCTCACAGGCTCAGAAATAAATGTCAAGGATGATCTCCAGCTGTTCTTCAGTGCCTTTGTTCTTCTCCTAGGTCTCTCTCTCCTATTTGCTTTTGAGCTTCTCTGTGACATATTTGATTTGTGTTTGTATTCCCACAATCATCTAGCATATTAGCTGGCTCATCCTAGGTGAGCAGAAAATAACTGTTAAACTGAATTAATGGATTCTGCTTTGTCACCCAATATACTAGCAATATCACCTGGACATATTATCAGCAGCCTGTCAATACCTTCATCTTAGAGTAATCCTCCCTTCCCCATGGTTTCACTTGTTGTGGTTTCAGTTACCCATGATCAGCTGTGATCTAAAACTATTAAATGGTAAATTCCCGAAACAAACAATTCATAAGTTTTAAATTGTGCACCATTATAAGGAGCACAATGAAATCTCCAGCTGACTTGCTCTGTCCAGTAGGCACATGAATCATTTCTTTGTCCAACGTATCCACACTATGTACGCCATCTGCCCCTTAGTCACTTAGTAGCCATCTCTGTTAAACAGATCGACTGTCATAGTATCACGGTGCTTGTGTACAGTTCACCTTTGTTTTACCTAATAATGGCCCCATAGCACCAGGGTAGTGATGCTGGCAATTCAGATATGCCAAAGAGAAGTCATGATATTTCTCTAGGAGAAAAGGTATGTATGTAAAGGAAAAAACATTGTTTAGAGGATTTGGTACTATGCTTGATTTCAGGCATCCACTGGGTCTTGGAACATATTTTCCCATGGATAAGAGGGGTACTAACGTAGCAAACGATATAAAGATTCTTCCGTGGAATTTAATCTTGGTTAGAATAGAGCAGCGATTTTCAACCCTTTTCTTCTGATGGTGCACATAAATTACTAAAATGCTGCAACACATAAAAAATATACTTTTTGCCCATTTGACAAAAAATAGGTATATATATGATTGATTCACACCAAATGGCTATTGTATTGGCTGTTGTCATTTTTTAATCTTACAGTCTAAGGGAAAAGAGGTCAGTGCCCCAGGTAAATAGTCAGGTATTGCATATTTTAAAAATTCTTGCAGCACACCAGTTGAAAATCACTGGACTAGAGCCTTAAGAATGTATAAGCAATAATGTTTTTTACAACTTCCAGACACTTTGTATCATTTTTGTTAATGTGGGTTGTGGACTCAGACAGCCCTGGGTTTGAACCAGATCTTGCTGCCTGGCTATGATATTGCCTTGGTGAAGTCACTTAACTTCTAGGACCTGCATTGGAATTCCTCACTAAATGTATGTTGAAAGAAGTAATAAATTAATGATCTCTAAACAATTTTATTATCCCTAAAATGGGGAAAACAGTATGTACCTAATAGTGCTGTTAATATACTCTATCTGGCAAACTCAGGAAGGTGAAAATTATTTAGAAGTTGTACAAACATACTTTTGCACATCCACCTGCTATTTATACATACTTGTAATCTTCTGAATGATCTATTTACACATATTTTTAATTTCTGGGAAGGGTTAACCTGATATTATTTTATATTAATACTCTAGAGGTCCGATGCCATTCAGAAGGTCATCTGGACTGTGTTCTGCTGTTTGGCATTTGGTCTATTTACATATTATGCTTTTATTATTATAGATTAACTAAATGCCCAGTGCGCAAAATCATGCGCCCCCCCCCCCCATCTGCATGGCCTCGCCATGCTTGCAGCCCCACCCACCCATGCATGCCCTGCCCACCCGTGCTGGTCCTTGGTTGTTATGGTGTCAGGGTCATGGGCTTTTTGTATATATAGATATGATCCCATATGTTCCTAAAACATATTGTTTAATTTAGCCTTCACAGAAACCATCTGATATTGTTATCATACACATTTTAGAGACTAGAAACCCCAAGTCTCAGAGAGAATTTGATTTACCCAAATTTGTGGCAGTAACCAAAGTATGACTACAATCTAGATCTTCTGACTTAAAATATGGTAGGCTTTGCCCTTGTCCAGTTGTTTTCTTAGTGATCAGTATTTCTAAAACAAACCATTTATTTTTCTCTGCATCCCAGTTCTTTTTTTAAAATTTTGTTTTATTGCTTAAAGTATTACAAAGAATATTAGATAATTATCCATTTTTTCCCCTTGATCTTCCTCCTGTCTCCCCTACCCCCCAGTGTCTTGTGTCCATTGATTATGCTTATATGCATGCATACAAGTCCTTCGGTTGATCTCTTAACCATCCCCCATCCCAAATCCTCCCCAGCCTTCCTGCAGTAGTTTGACAGTCTGTTCGATGCAGCTCTGCCTCTGTATCTATTTTTGTTCATCAGTTTATAATGTTCTTTATTATCCATAAATGAGAGAGATGATGTGCTATTTTTCTTTCATTAACTGGCTTATTTCACTTAGCATAATGTTCTCTAGTTCCATCCATGCTGTTGTAAATGGTAAGAATTCCTTCTTTTTTACAGCAGCATAGTATTCCATTGTGTAGATGTACCACAGTTTTCCAATCCATTTATCTGCTGATGGGCACTTAGGCTGTTTCCAAATCTTAGCTATGGTAAATTGGCTACTATGAACATAGGGATGCATATATCCTTTCTGATTGGTGTTTCTGGTTTCTTGGGATATATTCCCAGAAGTGGGATCATAGGGTCAAATGGGAATTCCATTTT
This sequence comes from Murina feae, assembly GCA_004026665.1. Classification (NCBI taxonomy): domain Eukaryota; kingdom Metazoa; phylum Chordata; class Mammalia; order Chiroptera; family Vespertilionidae; genus Murina; species Murina feae. The sequence goes on from PVJC01003058.1 coordinate 30,916, forward strand.
TAATTTTTTGAGGAAACTCCTTATTGTCTTCCATAGTGGCTACACCAGTCTGCATTTCCACCAGCAGTGCAGAAGGGTTCCTTTTTCTCCACATCCTCTCCAACACTTGTTGTTTGTTGATTTGTTGATGATAGTCATTCTGACAGGTGTGAGATGACACCTCACTGTTGTTTTGATTTGCATCTCTCAGATGATTAGTGACTTTGAGCATGTTTTCATATGTCTTTTGGCTTTCTGAATGCCCTCTTTTGAAAAGTGTCTATTTAGTTCCTTTGCCCATTTTTTTGAGTGGATTGTTTATCTTCCTTTTGTTAAGTTGTATGAGTTTCCTATAAATATTGGAGATTAAACTCTTAGTGGAGATAACATTGGCAAATATGTTCTCCCATACAGTGGGCTTTCTTGTTGTTTTGTTAATGGTTTCTTTTGCTGTGGAGAAGCTTTTTATTTTGATGTAGTCCCATTTGTTTATCTTCTCTTTAATTTCCAATGCCCCAGGATCTGTATCGGTGAAGAAATTGCTTTGGCATATGTCTGAGATTTTGTTGCCTTTAAATTCCTCTAGTATTAAATGTCTTACATTTAAGTCCTTTATCCATTTTGAGTTTATTTTTGTGTATGGTGTAAGTTGGTGGTCTAGTTTCATTTTTTTTTTCATGTATCTGTCCAATTTTCCCTACACCATTTATTGAAGAGACTCTCTTGACTCCATTATATGTTCTTGCCTCCTTTGTCAAATATTAATTGAGCATATTGGTTTGGGTCAATGTCTGGGTTCTCTATTCTATTCCATTGACCTATATGTCTGTTCTTGTGCCAGTACCAGGCAGTTTTGAGAACAGTGGCTTTGTAATATAGCTTGATATCTAGTATTGAGATACCATCTACTTTGTTCTTTCTCAGAATCGCTGCAGTTATTTAGGGTCTTTTTTTTTTTTATTCTAGATTAATTTTTGGAGAGTTTGTTCTAAGTTTCATTTGTGAAATATGCCGTTTGTATTTTAATGGGAAGTGCGTTGAATTTATAGATTGTTTTGGGTAGTATGGACATTTTAATGATGTTGATTCTACCAATCCATGAACATGGTATGTTTGTCCATCTGTTTATATCTTTCTATATCTCTTTTTCCAACATCCTGTAGTTTTCTGAGTAGGAGTCTTTTACCTCTTTAGTTAAGTTTATTCCTAGATATCTTAATTTTTGTGGTGTGATGCTAAATGGGATTTCTTTTTAGTCTCTCTTTCTCTCAGTTCACTATTGGTGTATAGAAATGCCATAGATTTCTTAGCATTAATTTTGTATCCTGCTACATTGCTGAATTCATTTATTAAGTCTAATAGTTTTTTATGCAGTCTTTATGGTTTTTTATGTACAATATCATGTCATCTGCAAATAAGGACAGTTTTACTTCTTCTTTTCCAATTTGGATGCCTTTTATTTCTTCTTCTTGTCTAATTGTGATGGCTAATACTTCCAGTACTGTGTCAAACAGGAGTGGTGAGAGTGGGCATCCCTGTCTCGTTCCTATTCTTAGGGGAAATGGTTTTAGTTTTTGCTCCTTGAGTATGATGTTGGCTGTGGGTTTGTCATATATGGATTTTATTATGTTGAGGTATGATCCTTCTATTCCCACCTTGCTGATAGTTTTTATCAAAAATGGGTGTTGGATTTTGTCAAATGCTTTTTCTGCATCAATTTATATGACCATATGGTTTTTTTCTCTCAATTTGTTTATGTGATGTATCACATTTATTGATTTGTGGATATTGTATCATCCTTTCATCCCTGGGATAAATCCTACTTGGTAATGGTATATGTACTGTTGGATCCGATTTGCTAGAATTTTGTTGAGGATTTTGGCATCTATGTTCATGAGGGATATTGGCCTGTAATTCTCTTTCATTGTGTTGTCTTTATCTGGTTTTGGTATTAGGGTGATTCTAGCTCCATAGAATGAGCTTGGAAATGTTCCTTCCTCTTGAATTTTTTTGGAATAGTCTCAGGAGGACAGGTTTTAGTTCTTCCTTGAATGTTTGGTAAAACTTTCCTGTGAATCCATCTGGCCCTGGGTTTTTGTTTGCTGGAAGCTTTTTGTTTACTGCTTCAATTTCTCCCATAGTTATTGGCCTATTGAGATTTATAGATTCTTTCTGATTGAGTTTTGGAAGGTTATAGTTTTCTAGGAATATGTCTATTTCCTTGAGGTTGTGTAGTTTGTTGGAGTAGAGTTGTTCATAGTATTTTTAACAATCATTTGTATTTCTGTGGGGTCTGTTGTTATTTTGCCTCTATAATTTCTGATTTTGTTTATTTGGGTCCTCTCTCTTTGCTTCTTGGTGAACCTGGCTAGAGGTTCATCAATCTTGTTTATCCTTTCAAAGAAGCAGCTCCTGGTTTCATTGATCTTTTGTATTGTTTTTTTTTTGGTCTCTATGTGATTTCTGCTCTAATCTTTATTATCTCCTTCCATCTGCTCACTGTGGGCTTTTCTTGTTGCTCTCTTTCTAATTCTTTGAGTTATAGAGTTAGATGATTTACTACCATTTTGTCTTATTTTTTAGGTAGGCCTGTAGAGCTATAAATTTCCCTCTCAGGATTGCTTTCATTGTGTCCCATAGGTTTTGGATTGTTGTGTTTTCATTGTCATTGGTTTCCAGGATGTTTTTAATTTCTTCTTTGATCTCATTGGTAACTCAGTCAATATTTAATAACATGCTATTCAGCTTCCAAGAGTTTGAGTGTTTGGATTGTTCTTATTGTAGTTTATTTCTAATATTATGCTATGTTGATGGTTTCTTTTGCTGTGAAGAAGCTTTTTATTTTGATGTAGTACCATTTGTTTATTTTCTCTTTAGTTTCCACTGCCCTAGGAGCTGTAACGGTGAAGAAATTTTTCATTGTTGATAGTATTACAGAGATACTATTACAGGTATAGTATCAGGTTAGTGGCAGTCCATTAGTCCATTGTGTGTAGAGTTCACATGGCTGTGGGCCATGTTGGAAAATTCAGGGCGTGTGTCCCAAGCAACAAGAGTCCCGGGGGATCCAAAACCACAAGAGCACAAGAGGAACCAAGAGCAAACTCCTTTATGCAGGGAATTAAGTATCCCAAATTTAGAGAACTTGCAGTAGCCACATCCATTCTGGCCAAGGACCTTTGTTCTCAGTTGCGACTGATAGAAAGCACCTTCCCTATGCCACCCCAACTTTCCTGGACAGGTGTCTATCTCCCCTTTGTTGGACCTCTGGTGAGTGTGAAGTTGCAGCTTCCTGGTGAAGCTGAGCAAATGACATGCTTATAATGACTGGCTTCCCTCCTTACTCCTTTCCTGTTATTATAACTAGGTTAATTCCAGTGGTATCAACTTGAGTAAAATAAATCCTATTTTCACATGAACTTCAAGAAACTGGAAAATTAAAATATGCTTAAGACTTTGAACATTTGCATTTATTTTATAAATTGGAACAAATTCATATGTAATAAAGAAAAAAGTTCAACAAGTACAGTGGATGTATGCCAGCGCTAGCTGGGTCCCAAACATAGAATTCCTAAAAACCAAAGTTTGGGTTTATGATTTAGTTCATCTTATGTTAGGCAAAATTTAGGAAAATTTGAGATTAGGTAGATATAAATTCCCTTTGTCGCACACACATTTATTTTTCTCCTGCTATCACAGCGATTATTTAATTCAATTTAAATCTAGAAGCATAGATTGGGTGCCTGCTAGGTACCGGATTCTGTGCCATGTGCTCTGGATAATTTAAAATGAAATAATATGCACTTACTCCTGGTAGACAAGACAGACCCAGTAAAACTAGATGTGATACTATTTTTATAGAGTCCTGTGACTGGAGTAAACAAGTCTCTCTCAATAGAGAAGTGGATTTTGCTAGTGGTAAGGCAGGGGAAGGTCATTCCAGGCAGAGGGCCAGTGTGAGCCAAGACACATCTTGGAAGACTTAGAGGGTATGTGGGACATGAAGGAGAAAAGGCAGAAAGGGGTTACAGGGCAGGTTACCAAAGGTCTTACCTGAATGTCAAAGGTTCAGACTGGTCCAGGAGCGGTGGAGGGACAGCAATGCTGAAGCAGAGGTGAAATGCACTCTTGGTGTTGAAATGCTAACAGTGCTGATTGCTATGGGCCTTGAGTCTCCTGGGGAAGTAAACAACACACTTTCTGCAGAGCTTGAGGGGGCATTGTGGACTGTGTTGGAAATGCTGACTAGTTGCTGGAGGGTATGCAAAAAGGAGCCAACTAGTTATGAGTAATGATATCAAATATAGTCTATCTAAAGATGAAAAATTATTGATTTTCATATAGCTAATTTGCATAGTCATACCAACCTTTTGTGGCAACATTCAACAATCAAGGTGAAGTCAGTTGATATTATTGATAACTGATCATTTCATAGACACATGTTTTTTTTGATTCTCCCCTCCCCCCTAGTCCACCAAATGCCTGTCACTCATCTTTGATTAAGATTTATGATGAAGGCCAAACATATGCTGATGTGTCGTGAAGGGGTGGAGGTGGAAATATTTACCATGAACAGACATTATACCTTTTTGACAAGAGACAAATGTTTCATTCAAATGCTGCATTTCGCATATTGGAAACTGTAATGAATTTTTGTGCACCTCTCTGCCTAGTTCACAATGTCAGGCCCAGGCATTGAAACACCCCAGGCTTTCCTCACAAAATTAAATTTAATGTTACACCCTCCAGTAGAATGGTGCATAAATCAAGCATTTGATTTGCATGGACTATAGCAAGCAGCTCCCTTCTGGACAAATATAAACCCAACTCTGAATATTATGTCAGGGACAGGAACAAAGCAATCTAGGACTTCCAATAAAAGTCTGGTACCAAGTGTAATTCATGTTGGTATTACACTGCTCTGTGTCAAGCCTGTTATTAAAACTCTTGTTTTAACCTCCTTTTTTCATTTCAAAAGAAAATGTTTTTCTTGACCTTCCTGTATTCAGAAAACCAGTGCACAGTCAAACCAGTACTATTTATAAACTGGTGTCTACTAGTGACAACCATGGGCATATTTATTTCCTTTTTCTGCCTACCCCTGTCCAACATAGAATATGGGAAGGGGTACATATGAGTAATCAAATAGAAAGAAACTAAACAAAGGGCATAGAATAAAATACACCAGGGGAGATTAGGTAACATGGATATTCACTAATGTTTTACCTCTGGCCACAGTCCCAAGAAAATGCTAAGAACAGTTTCAGGGAGACAAGTTTAAAAAATGACTCAATAGCCAAAATTAATGTACTTTTGGATGCAGAACATGCATTCAATTCAAGAAAAGTGATCCTAAATATGCGTCATTTGGTCTTGTTTCTGGCCTCTGGCGTATGCCGGGTTATGCATTTTCCTTACTCATATTTTCCCCATCACAAGGTATCTGAACCATTTTTTACTATAAGTAAAATTACTGTGATCTGAAATTGAGTAAGGCCCTGAGATAAGAAGCATTTTTAGAAATGCAAAATGAGTCCACGCTAACTTCCCAAAGCATATCAATAGATCACAGACTTGCACATATTCTACGCTACATCAAGGCTCATCTTGTTTTTTCTGGAATGCTGTAGACACAGTACAAACAGCCTGCTCCTAAAGCCAAGTGTATTTCCAAGAAGGCACAGCTGTCTGGAACACATAACCAGGTGAAGATGTGAGCCTGAGAGCTATGCTGATGATTTGGTATCTGCAATGTAATTTCTACCAGCTGTCCATGAACATCTGTTAGAATTTAGAATGCTTCAAGTTCTGAATAGGTGAAAGAAGGTGTCTGAAAAAATAAATTTATGATGGTTTACAGACAGTAAATTAGGATTCATCCCCACTCATTTGTGAATGGAGTATGTCAGTAAATATTTATTAAATGGATACAATATACCAGTCACAATGAAGGTACTATGGGGGATGTGAAAATGAATTAAACTAGACTTCAGACTAGATTCTACAACATATATATATATATATATATATATATATATATATATATTCTAATAAAAGAGTGATATGCAAATTAACCATCTCTCCAGGATGCCTAAGCCATGCCACACCCATCAGCCAATAAGAGCGGCTATATGCAAATTAACACAGCCAAGATGGCGGCTGGCAGCCACGGAGCTAGAGCACACAGCAGGCTTCCATTACAACTGCCTGCTTAGACTGCCTGAGCTTCTACTCACAGTAACAATGTTTCGACTATAGAAGCCATGGAGCTGAAACAAACAGGAGGCTTCCTTACCTGCCTAGGCCTTGGCTCAAAGCAACAATGTTTTAATTATAGAAGATAAATAGACCCTAGAAACCTGATTACAGCCAGCCTCGCTGGGACCTTGGGTCAATGGGAGCTGTGGGCAGCCTGAAAGCCTGAAAATGGCCCTCAGCCCCTCACCCAGGCTTGCCACACCCCAACGGGGTGAGGGTCCACACTGGGGGGCTTGGCCAGCCTGCAAACAGCCATCAGCCCCTCACTCAGGCTGGTCAGGCATGCCAGCAGGTGGACATCCCCTGAGGGGTCCCAGACTGCGAGAGGGCACAGGCCGGGCTGAGAGACCCCCGAGTGCACAAATTTTTGTGCACCTAGTGTGTGTGTGTGTGTGTGTGTGTGTGTGTGTGTGTGTATATATAAAATAAAAGAGTAATATGCAAATTGACCATCACCCAAGACACCTTAGCCATGCCTCCCAGCCAATCAGAGCGGCTGTATGCAAATTAACCCAGCCAAGATGGAGGCCAGCAGCCACGGAGCTAGAGCAAACCAGAGGCTTCTGTTGCAACTGCCTGCCTAGGGTGGCTGAGCCTCTGGTCACGGTAACAATGTTTCAATTATAGAAGCCACAGAGCTGAAACAAACAGGAGGTTTCCTTACCTGCCGAGGACTCAGCTCAAAGTAACAGTGTTTCAGTTATCTAAACTAATAACAGCATAATATTGAAATTGACTGTTTCTTCGAGATACCTAAGCCATGCCCACCAGCCAATCAGAGAGGCTGTATGCAAATTAACCCAGCCAAGATGGAGGCTGGCAGGGCGGCTCTGCACTGGGAACCTCCGCAGCCAGCACAGCTGTGCCGGTGTGTCAGCTCAGTTGGGGGGGGGGGTCCGGCCCGGGGCCTCCTCAGGGTGTCCAGGAGTGCCCATCCTGGGTCAGCTGTGTGGTTCCGCCCCGGGGGCCTCCTTGGAGGCATGCGGGAGCACCCATCCAGGGTCCACTGCCTTCGTCCGCCCCCTGGGGGCCTCCGCAGGGCTTGCGGGAGCGTCTACTGCACAGTGTGGAGCATCCGAAGCCAGTCCGCTGCCCGGCTCCACCCCGGGTGTGTTCGCTCAGCAGCAGGGCCCCACTGAGGGATCCTGCACCAGCGTCTGCCCCTGGCTCACCACCCAGCTCTGTGCCAGGTGTGTCCCCTCAGCGGTAGGGGCCCACCAGGCATGTGCGATCATCGGCCCTCTGGTGGGAAACGTCCATGCCTGCACTCACCAGCCCTCCCATCCCCCAGTACATGAACCCTGAAGGCACTGTGGGCAGCCTGAAAATGGCCCTCGGCCCCTCACCCAGGCTGGCCAGGCACGCCAGCAGGTGGACATCCCCCCCGAGGTGTCCCAGACTGCAAGAGGGCACAGGCCGGGCTGAGAGACCCCCCCCCACACCCGCTGAGTGCACAAATTTTTGTGCACCGGGCCCTTAGTGTGTGTGTGTGTGTGTGTGTATATATATATATATATATATATATATATATATATATATATATATATATATATATATATATATTACAGAATTATTGTATAAGGTACAAGTGTCATAAGAGTAATAGATACAGTTCTATGAGCTATGAGAAAAGGATGCATTATTTCCAATTGGAGAACATTAAGGAAGGCTGAGCAGGCCGGATTTTGCCATGCAAGGTAAACTGAGGCAGGAAAGGAATACCTAGTGAGGGTAGGGGAGGGGAGCATAGCCAAATGCTTGGAGAGGGGAAGTCCCATGCAGAGACCCTGAGTGATGAATAGGGACCAATCCCACCTTATTGAACTACTGAGTGAATGCAGATGAGTAGAGGGAAATAAGATGGAAAGGTAGATGGGATTGGGGATGGCCACTAAACAGTGGCCTCTGTAGTTTAGAGTTTTAAAATTAAGCAATATGGAGGCATTAAAGGTTTTTGAGCAGGGAAATTACATGACCTAATCTATGCTTTAGGAAGATTAATGTGGTCATAGCATATAAAGTAAATTAAAGAGCAGAAAGATATGGTATTAAGGAGACAGACCGATTAGCCCTAGAGAGAAGTAATGAAGGCCTAAACCAGGAGAGTAGCAGTGGGGATAGACAAGAAGTGACAGAGTATTATACAAGTAAAATCCACAAGACGTGGCAGCACATTGGTGAGCAAGAGGAGAGGGTTGATGGGGTTCAGGAAAGATTATCCCAAAATATGGCACTTTAGCATATGGAATATTTAAGCTGAGTTTGAGAAAATGGCAGAAGCAAGAAGGTCACTTTGATGTTCCACTCTTCTCTCCTGAAACAGGCCATAAACCCTCAGGGGAGAGAGGCCTTCTCTACAGGAACAACTTCATCTCCCAAGACAAAGGGATGCCAAGAAGAATCCTAACAAATAGGCCTTGCTAAAATTTTCCCAATTACTGTACTTAACTTCATACTCCTGAACCTCTCATATTCCTCCAAAGCTGAGCACTCCTCTTCAAACCTAGTATGAGATACTCAGGCCTGTTTCATGGGTCTTCATTTCCTTATGAAGCCTCCCATGTCACGTAAAGCTTATGTTAAATACATGTGTATGCTTTTCTCCTGTCAAGTTTACTTTTCTGACCCAGCCAGGGATCTTACCAGGATACTGGGTAATTTTCTGAGGTTCTCATTGGGTGAACAGAAAAACCACAGAAGTTAACATTAAAACCTCAAGAAAACCCGTACATTATTTTTTTCCTTTTTCTTGAAAAGATCAATGCTTTTATAAGACAGAATGTAATGCACATGCTTGATATCTTTTACCTGAGCTCCAAATGTAATGTAAAGGCACCCACTATTGTAGCCTCCCTATTCTACACAGTAATTGGGATAAAGCTGAATGACTTACACTGAGTTGGAAGAAGAGGAGACATAAAGTGTTTCTAAATGATTCCTGTGGCTATAAAATCAGCATCAGCGTTATTAGCATCTATCATTCTGATGATTTCACTAATATTTTTAGAAGTCATTACAGAGAGCCAGAGTTTAGCATGTCCCAAATAGAGAAAATAGATAATTTCAGGCACACTGACCTCATTGATCACAATTTAAAGATTCGTATTGGAATAGAACAGCATCTAGTCCAACCCAAGTTTATTTTAAAAGTACAGTCAGTTCCCTTCATGGATAAGGTGTTTTCTAATTGACTGGAACACTAAGCCAGCCTGTCAATACTCATACGGAGAAAACCAGTGCATCTCCCCACGTCATCTCTCAGGCCAAGTGATTAACTGTGCATCGGTCATTTAGCATAATAAATGTGAAGTCTGAATGACTGAGTGTTGCCACGGGACTTCTGCTGTGGAAATACATGCTCTCTTACCGTGGCATGCTCAGAGCAGACTCAAAGCGTTTCCTTCAAAAGTGTTAATGAACAAACAGCACTTATTTAGTTTTGAACTAGTCTTGATGATTGATTCTACCCACCAGGCAATATGCTGCGTAGTATCACTACCCTCAAAATATAAAATGAGTCCCTTTTAATGGGAAACAAAAGTGATTCTTTGGTGCTCATTAGGATTCCATTTTCTAAAAGTTGACATGGACCAGCTTTAAAGAGTGTGACTTCTAGTTTGGGAGGAATCATGTGAACCCCAGAAACAGAGACTATGGAAAGAATGAAGACTCCATTTTGAAAATGTCTTCTCTGTTCCTGAAAATCAGAGAAAAAAGAAAAACAGACGCTGCAATTGCACACTCTATTTATTACTGAACAAATGCTACAAAAGCCCTTGTTCGCTCCCAAGATTCTTCAACCTATTAAGGAAATGGCTTATGTTTAATTTGTCTTCCAGGTTTCTGATTTTGTAAATTTATTAAAGCAATGAAATAGCTAGTATAATCCAGTTATTAATTCTTGTTAATGCCTCTGCTTAGATTATTTGATCTAGGTTGTTGTTTCTGTAAAAGAGGCATGGTTTCATATAAAACTAAGCAACTCTGATCAAATTAGGTGATATAATTTGGAGCAGGGCATATTGAAATCAATGTCCTCACATCTCCACTCGTCATCTCCAGAAATTTGTCTCTGACCTGCTATAAATAGTTGTGGTTCTTGAGCTATTTAAGCCTGATTAAGGTATTTGTTATGCAATAGTGCATGATGTCAATTCTCAACTGTCATCATCATGATTAAAAAGCATAGACGAGAGTGACCCTTATGTGGAACAAGTTGTAATAAATAATAAGGATGCCATGAAGCTCTAATGCAATCACAGAATTTAGCCAAACTGAAAAAAAACTGTAGCAAGACCTTTAACCAAAAAAGTTGCTAAGCAAACGATACTAGATTCTCTTATTAACAAAAATTACTTTCTGATGTCCAGCTAGGTTATATCCTCCTCAATTGTTAGGGGCTCTTGCTATGAATACAAATAAGAAGAATGCAATTTACTTTGAAGAAGCACCCCATACGACCTCCTTGTTAAAGGTTGACTTATTGGAAGTTTTTTAATTCGAAAAAATAATTTAAGTTGAGGGAGGCAGTCCAATCAGAATTCCTGCAAATGGAAGACTTCAGCATGAGAAGATATGCCCAAACCTATAGTACTGCTGGGTTGAAAAAAATATTACAGGCATTTTTTTTTTAACAGACTTGACAAGTGTTCATTGGCCCTCTGCTTGTCAATCTTAAGAAGGAGCCAAGTGACAGCAATTAAAGCCAGCCTCTCCTCTTGAGAGCCTCAGAGAGTGTCAGTATGATGTCAAACAACCAGTCTGGCCAACTTATTCATTAAATTGTCTGAGAAACGCTCCCTCTGCTAAGGCCCACTTTTTAACAATGATGAATCGAACAATAACAGCAACAACATCAAGAGGGACAACTGCAGTTAAAACAACATCAATTTAATTGCAACTTTTTTTAAGAGTCTACCATGACCCAGGCACTGTGTTATAAGCTTTGCATGGATCATCTCTTTTGCTCCAAATATCACCAACAGAGGTTGATACTGTTATTACCTCTGTGTTACAAAAAAGGAAGAAGATAAAGTAATGTGTTGGCTAATATATGGTGGATTTGGGCCTCAGATTCTGGCAGTCTGACTTTCATTCTTGTTCTCCCATTTGTTATATTATAATCCCTCTTTAAATGTAAATTAGGTACACAGATTTTAACAAATAATTCTTGTTTTAATTGTGGAAGAGACTTCTCTTTTTTTCTTATGATAGTCCTAATGTTATTTTGTATATATAATAATTATCATCCATTCATTTAAAAATATTTATTAAGCCTCTGCTATGTGCCTGGTGCTGTTCAGTTTAAGGAGATAAATGATAAGGTATGGCCCCTGACTTTAGAAAATTCTTAGATGTCTTCTGGGTTAATTTAAACTAAGGTGCAACTGACACCATTGTAATTAGCTAATTATCTAACCTAATAAAAGAGTAGTATGCAAATTGACCCTCACTCCATTACACCTAAGCCATGCCCACCAGCCAAGCCATGCCCATCTGCCAATCAGAGTGACTATGTAAATTAACCCAGCCAAGATGGTGGCCGGCAGCCACAGAGCTGGAACAAGCAGGAGGCTTGCCCCGGCGATGCAGGAAGCTAAGGTTCCTGTCTGCCTAGGCTGGCTGTGGCCTCTGCTCCAGGCAACAAAGTTTCAATTATAGAAGATAGATAAACCCCAGAGACCTGCTTCCAGCCTTGGGCTCAAAGAAGCACTGGGAGCCTGGGTTGTCAGGGGCAACCCTACCTGGGCTCCAATTAAAAGCAACAAAGTTTCAACTTTAGAAGTTAAATAAATTCCAGCCAGCCTCACTGCAAACAGCCATCAGCCACTCACATAGGCTGGTCAGGTACCCCAGCAGGATCCCCCTCCCTGAAGGGGCTGTGGGCGGCCTGAAAATGGCCCTCAGCCCTTCACCCAGGCTGGCCAGGCATCCCAGTAGGGACATGAACCCTGAAGGGTCTGTGGGCAGCCTGAAAATGGCCCTCAGCCCCTCACCCAGGATGCCCACACCCCCATGGGGTAAGTGTCCCCACTGGGGGCTTGGCTAGCCTGCAAACAGCCACCAGCCCCCCACCCAGGCTGGCCAGGCATGCCAGCAGGTGGACATCCCCTGAGGGGTCCCTGACTGCGAGAGGGCACAGGCTGGGCTGAGGGACCCCCCTGAGTGCACAAATTTTTGTGCACCAGACCCCTAGTTAATAATAAAGAAGAAGCAAAGGGAAGGCCAGACATTATAACCATAGCCATTTGAGCAGCTTCACCAGGAAGCTGCAACTTTGCACTCCCCAGGGAACCACTGGCTCATTCCCTGCAGATAGATCACTGGGGGAAATGTCTAACAAAGAGGAGATAGATGAATATGCAGTTAAGTTGGGATGACATAGAGGAGATGCTTGTCAGTCAAACCTGGGGACAGAGATCATTAGCCAGAGTAGGTGAGTCAACTGCAAGCTTGCCAAATTTTTGGGCTATGTAATCCCCTAAACAAAGGAGTTCACTCTCTTGTTGCTGTTGGCCCTTGGCTGTTGACTCTCTTACGTTCTCCCATATGGCCAATGGCCATGCAGACTCCAAATGCTATGGAGTAATGGATTGCACCGGGACATACAAGCTAAGCTAGTCTGACGCTGAACTGGACTTGGCTCCAACATGGAAAGGGAACTTTAGACACTGTCTCTGATTTTAACTCTGCTGAAGCCTAATAACACTTCTTCTATGACTGGACTCACTCGTTTTCAGAAAATTCTTTTTCTTACGCTGTCACAAGATTCCACTCCCATGAGCAACTGGTGGGGACGAGGACCTCTCCCCACCAGTAACAATTATATTCATACATCTACCATATTTTCTGGCATATAAGATGACTTTTTAACCCAGGAAAATCTTCTCAAAAGTTGAGGGTTGTCTTATACTCCCAGTCGTCTTATACGCTGGAAAATACGATATCTTTTATGCATAATCATAGTCTTCATGGTCAATGTGATAATACCCCATATTTATATGGAGCTTGTTCATAATAAATTGTGTTCTAATATATTGTTTCATCTATTTCTTACAACTTCTTATGAGGTAAGCAGGGTCAGTTTATAGTAGTATCACTAATTTATGGTTGAGGAGCTGATATTCACAAGAGGAAGTTTCCTGCATTTTGCTTTCCTAAATCTAACTACTATTAATGAGCTCTAGCCCATCCCAATAATATCTACAGAGGTCTCTCCTATTTTATCTTTGCTGCTACAAATCAAAAGAGGTATGGATTTTGCTTTATAAGTAATAGTCCTTGCTTTAAAGACATTTTATTATATTAATTTATTTCAGATAGGCCTGACAGAAGTTGGTCTGACTTATAAAGATGTTTAGCTGTAGTAGCAGGCCCATTTCCACTCACGATTCTGGCTGCCTGCTGTGTGAGCAAATGAGATACGTACAAAATATTCCTACACCACTGGCTCCATGCTCTCCTTATATTCAATCATGAAGACTAATGAATCAGAGATGATTGCAGTGGTAAAAATCCCAATGCAGATTTTTGCTGTCTTTACTAATGAGAGAAAAATATAGTAGACCATTGGCCTAAAGGCTCCACATATGATTCCTTTGTAACTTAGAGTGCATTAAAAAAGCTTCAGTCAGCAAGATAAGTTAATTTTTTTATGACCTTTATAAACTCTTTTAGTCTGTATCTCAGGAGCTTTTCTTAAAGATTAAATTTTTAAAAATCCTTTTAGCTCAGCCAACACAGCATCTGAGTCTTTTTTTTTTTTTTTTTTTTTTGCCACAAAGGCTACATCCAAAATCTATAAAGAAATTCTGTTCATGACAATTATTGTCAAAGTAATGATTAGGTAACATGTCATTTTTTAGTTTTTACTGTTCTTGCCTCTACGATAGTAATCCAATAGAGCTCACTTCTTCTTAATGTAAAAGTTGTATGAAGGATGCATCATTCCAGGTTGAGTTTGCCTGCATTTCCAAATTCTTCAAAAAGCAAATTGAATTGTCATTGGTAGCACCTCTTTCATATGATGACCATTGAGTTTAAGTGGGGGGGGGTGGCACAGATAATAAGATTTCCATAAAGGAAAATAATCCTCACCCTTGTATTAATATATCATTGAGTCCATGGGCTTTCGTAGACCTTATGGAAAAATTACCCAAAGGTGATAGGTGTAATTTTGCAGGAATGTTAGAGTAATGTGAGGGCTCTTCATTAGTGGCATCATAGACCTATCACATGAAACACATAGTTCCTTCTAACCTCTTTGGTTGTAGGGTATCAGTTTCATTTAAACACTGTGTTTTTGACTGGCTGGATTGGAGACTACAAGAGTCATTATCCTAGGCATCTGTCACTACTTCTATTACATCCAACCTGCTGACCCAGAAAATCTGTGGTTGACACAATTGATTTCTCTATAAGATTCATTCAGAATTTATTTTGTTTTTGACATCCACCTACAAGGTTCTACAAAACTCAGCTCTTACATTTCTATGTCAGAGAAACATAGCTATTTGTAAAAGTTGCATATCCTGAGGGGCTGTAACAAAGCATGAATCTTGCATAGAATAATTTACTGAAGTAATTGGGCTTATTAAGATATATATACCTGGCCAAGTATCTCCATCTCTTTCTCTTTCTCTCTAAAAATCAATTCTATACACCTTGGTGACTATGCCACTAAGGACATGAATGCCAGCTTTATTAGAGTTTTGCCTTTGGAAATAACATCATCATCAACAGCAACAACTAATGATGATGATAGAGAGAAAATAAAAATTAAAATAAAGAGAAAAGGCTGGAGTCACAGGCTCACTTCTGCCCTATCAAACTTGACTCTGGATCTACTCTTAATCTCTGTCCCATGTTATGTTTTCTCTTTCCCTCTTGGAATCCCTTCCCCCACATCCCAGAAAGCAACTTGGTTTCAAGCTAAGATGTACAACCACATGCTTTAAATAGATGCTTGACAGTTATCTATTACTTTCCATCTGTATATTTATGACACTTCATTATATAGAAAGGTTACATGATTTTTTTTCAAAGTGCCAGATTCAAAATTCAGCCTCAATTGTTTATCTTATAAATAGATTGACATCTTCCTGTGTGCTCTAAAATCTAATGATCTGGCTTAATCATGCATTGTCCTATGAGTTTTGCTGAGAAATGACCAATGGGAAGAAACAGGGGGGTCTGTATAAATTGCAGTAATGGTTTTTGCTTACTGAATGCACATATCTAAGCAGATTAAATTTATTTCCTTTTATCTCATTAGCTGAGACTTTTCAGTTAGGCATGAGCCTCAGGTCTACTTAATATTTAAGGTATTCCACTGTTTTTCTAGTAATCAATAACAATGTTTTATTTCTGTTTTAGTAAATTAAAGGGTAAATGCAGGGGCCACATTATTTTAGAGAAATTCTCTTTTTGGTTTGGCATAGAATACTATACAATGTTTTATTAACCATATACGTGACCAGGCAGAAAATTCTTAAATGAACATCCTTCTTAAATTTGTTCTGATTCTACTAATTATTCTATCTAGGGCACAATAAGAAGTGAGGGAATGTAATGATTTTGGTGAGGAAACAGCATCACTGGCTCTATCAAAAATGAAACACTTCCAGGGATCTTGAAGCTGACTTTTACGGTAGTGCCACCATGAAAGATCTGAAGATCATTATTTACTAGAAAAAAAAGGAACAAGGCAGAAATCGATTACTATGACACTAGATTTATGTTTCCATTGCTCTCTATATACATCCCTATTTGTCCTAACTTCATGGGGAAGATATTTAATACATAATGGAAGGAGGCCGTTGCTTTTGATTTATTTTTTGTTTATTATTTTTGGCATTCCATGGAGAAATTCTGGAAATCAATACTGTGTGTGTGTGTGTCTTGAGTATTCTAGGCACAGTGTAGGTTTAAGGTTCTGAAGGGCTATGGAAACTTCCTCTACTTGTTGAGTTCTCTTTTAATAAGCAAATCATATTATGCACTCATACAAGGGAGTTTCTTTTCTTTCTTTGTATGTTTTATGTGACTTTATGAGAACATATACAAAGGCTAATTTAGCCCAATTACAATAAGATGATTTTTTTTAGTATTTAAATTTATAGACTATCTCCCCTTTTCTAGAGCCAATAAAACGACTATCATTAATCCCACTTAACTCTTTCTTAGCAATTTATTACAAAATTAAAATACATCTTAGGTCCATGTAATAGATGAAGGCACAAATACAAAGATGTTACAGAGTTTTAAATTTATTTTGAGTGAATAAAGATGGTTGGTGATGTCTATAAGGCAAGATGGACTCTATCTTTAAATATTTTATAATTAAACATTTGGGCTTTAAAAAAATATATAGGAAGAGAGTCAAACAACACTAATTTATCAAAACTATGTGAACAGAAAACTATAGAAAGGAAGGGATGTGTTTTTGTAGTTGATGAATTTTTAGAAATTTGGATAGAAATCCAGAAGGACTGATGGCATGCATAGAGAATGAAAATGACAAGACTGTTCAATGTACAATAGAATAGGATGGACAGAGCTGGAACACTACTAAAAAACCCAAGGAAGAACATATATATTTAAACCAGATTGTTAGTTTTGCAAACACTGGCGTGACACGGTGGTTAAGGCCTGACCCGAGAAATAGTTATGTCGAGCATTGGCACTGTAATTTTACAAATGAGGAAACAAATTCAGAGATGTCCCATAACAGTATCAACAGAGACAGAAAACACAGATTTGGGGGTAGAAATTCATAATCTTCAGATAAATAAATTCCCTTTGGGATTCACTGAATGTTACATGTAAAGGAACGGCTCCTTAATGAAACTCATACCCAGTCCCTCCATGTCTTCAGCAGATGTGAGAACTGAAAGGAGAATTCAGGTACAGAGTGGCTGCTTACCAAATGGCCCTGATTTGACCCTGAGTTTTGCCTTCTTATAGATTTGACCTTCTCATGGATCTTCTTAGACTTTCTCATGGAGTGTTCTCATGTTGAACCTCTCTGCCCCCTCTAGGTCAAGGGCTCCTATAAAAGCATCCACTCAAGCATGAACAGCCCTTAGACTTGGTTACTTCTAACCAAGATGATAAAGTCTTATTTTTCAAAATTAGACTTGCTAAATATTAAAGACAGAAGGAAAATAGAGAGAATTTAAGCAGTTTATTTGAAAAAGAATGGGTTTTGGCCATATTATAGCAAACTTGTTTCCAAGTCTTAGATTTTGCCTCAATATATACTTTGCCTTCTAAGAAAACTACCTCTATTCATAAAGGGCAGGTGAACCTTTACTTAAAATTTTCTTAAAAACTTGATTTCCAGCTGCTAACTTATTTTCACCTGGTGGCCCCATTATTTCCACTAATCCACAACTGGTTCTTGGCAATATTGTTTTTATTTTGTGGTCCAGTGTTCACCATCCAAAGTCAAGGCTCTTTCCATCACCATTTATCCCCTTTGCCCTCTTCTACCTCCTCCCCACTTTCGCTCTTGTAATCACCATACTGTTGTCTGTGTCTATGAGTTTATTTTCTTAATCCCTTTACTTTTTTCTCCTAGCTCCCAACCCCCTTCCCTCTGACAGCTGTCAGTCTGTTTTCTGTATCTATGAGTTTGCTTTTATTTTGTTTGTTTATTTTGTTCATCAGATTTGACATATAAGTGAAATCATATGGGTACTTTCTCTGTTAAGCTTATTTCACTAAGCATAATAGATCCATCCATGCTGTCGCAAAAGATAAGTTTTCTTTCATTTTTTTACAGCTGAGTAGTATTCCATTGTGTAAATGTACCACAGCTTCTTAATCCACTGTCTACTAATGGGCATTTGGGCTACTTCCAAATCATGGCTATTGTAAATAATGCTACAATGAACATAGGAGTGCGTATATTCTTTCAAATTAGTGTTTCTGGTTTCTTCGGACATATTCCCAGCAGTGGAAATGCTGGGTCATGAGGCAGTTTCATATTTTATTTTTTGAGGGAACTCCATACTGTTTTCCACAGTGGCTGCACAAATCTGCGTTCCCACCAACAATGCACAAGGGTTCCCTTTTCTCGACATCCTCATCAACATTTTCTTATTTGTTGATTTATTAATGATAGCCATTCTGACAAGTGTGAGGTAATATTTCATTGTGGTTTTAATTTTAATTTCTCTGATGATTAGTGATGCTGAGCATCTTTTCATATGGCTATTGGCCATCTGTATGGCCTCTTTTGAGAAGTATTTATTCAGGTCCTTTGCCTTTAAAAAATTTTTTTTCTTGATGTTGATTTGTACAAGTTCTTTATTTAATTTGGATATTAACCCTTTATAAGGTGTATCATGGACAAATATGTTCCCCATTCAGTGGGCTTATTTTGTTGATGGCTTCCTTAGCTGTGCAGACTTTTTAGTTTGATATAGTCCCATTTGTTTACTTTTTCTTTTGTTTCACTTGCCTGAGGGAAACAAATATTGCTATGAGAAATTTCCGAGATTTTACTACCTATGCTTTCTCCTAAGATTTTTATGGTTTCGAGTCTCACGTTTAAGTCTTTAATTCATTTTCAAGTTTTTCTTGTATATTATGTGAGAAGGTAGTCCAATTTTATTTTATTTCTTGCATGCTGTCCTCACACCATTTATTGAATAGACTGTTTACCCTATTGCATGTTATTGCCTCTTTTGTCAAATATTAATTGACCATAAAGGCATAGGTTTATTTCTGGGCTCTCTGTTCTATTCCATTGATCTATATGTCTGTTTTTTATGCAATACCATGCTGTCTGGATTGCTATGGCCTTGTAGTATAGTTTGATATCAGGTAGTATGATTCCTCCAACTTTGTTCTTCTTTCTCAAGATTGCTCTGGCTATTTGAGGTCTTTGTGGTTCCATATAAATTTTTGGAATATTTGTTCTAGATCTATGAAATATGCCAATGGTATCTTGATAGGAATCTATGGATTTATTGGGGTAGTATGAACATTTTAATTATATTAACTCTTCCTATCCATGAACACGGTATATAGTTTCACCTATTTAATTCTTCTAAATTTATCCAGTGTCTTTTACATCTTTGGTTAATTACTGCTAGGTATTTTATTTATTTTTGAGGCAACTGAAAATGGGATTTTTTTCTTAGTTTCCCTTTCTTATAGTTGGAGCAAGTAGCAGTGCTATAGAAACAATGTGTACTAAACAACACATTGAGATAAGGTGGGATTAGGATTAAAAATGGCCAGCCCTGGCCAGTGTCACTCAGCTAATTGGAACATCATCCAGGGCACCAAAAGGTAGTGGGTTTGATTCCCAGTCAGGTCACATACCTGGTTTTGATCCCCAGTAGGGGTGTGTACAGAAGGCAACTGATGGATGTTTCTCACCTCCCTCCCTCCCTCCCTCCCTCTCTCTCCACCTTCTCTTCTCTAAGAAAAATAAAACCACAAACAAAACTGTATACTGACTTGGCCATAGGAGGTACAGGAACAGTTTCCAAGGCTAGGTAATAACTATAAGTTTGCTTGGATAAGCTTAAAAATAACAACAGTTTGTGGTTATAACTGTCTTTATCAAAGTGACTTCTTTTTTAAAAAATAGCTAAGATATTTCTCAAATAACTTTTTCCAACATCCCCTAAAGTTAGTGCATTTTTTGGGGAGGGGCAATAGAATCATATTCTACTTTATTAAGAGTGAAGGAAGGGGTAAGAAACATTGATATACGTTATTTTGGAAATTGCAACAAAAAATTTTCATTGCATTTTGAAAGTATTTGCTTGCCAACTAAAAATGGTTTGAGGAGCAAAAGTTTGGAACATATGTGACTCTCCACATACTATGATTTATCAGTTTAGCCCTACCTTCCAATAGTCCAGTTTGCACACACTCCGATGTAGTTGGTCATGCCTCACTTCTGTAGCTTCCATTCATTCAGGATGAAATGTTTGTTTTATCATCCACTAGTCCCTAAAGTTTGATTTGTATGCCTACAGACACCTTTATATTATGTTTTTATTACGAATGTTATTAAAAATGATAATTACTAAATACTAAGCATTTCCTCTGTACTATACCTTGCACTAAGTATATTACATGGACTGCTTTATTTGATCATCACACACAGACCTATGGAAAGTGTTAGCCCCATCTTATGGAGTAGAAAACTGAGACTCTATCTCACAGCCACTAGGTGGCAGATTAGGGCCTTAAGTCTGGGTATCTGGTGTGAAAATTCTTGCTCTTCACCACTATTTATATTACTCTTTAGTTATTTGTATAATCAACTGTTAATATATTGTCCCTTACACTTTAAGTTTTGGTGCTTAACTTGTAATTTCAATTTTGTTCTTATGCTGTACATGCATCCCCATTAATCTTAATAAATAATTGAGATGCTTATTAGGAAGATCTGATGTACTCTGTTACTTTTTGAAATGCCAAGTTAATAGTAATGGAACATCACATGATATATTGAAACATTCTGGTCATAAAATTCCAATTCAAAACAATCACATTTTTCAAGGAACAAAATGACAGTTATTAGTGTATATTTCAGCAAATAGGAAATTCCTAATTCCTTCTATTATTATTTATATTACCATGTATAAGATTCTTTCCAATAAAAATGCACTGTAATGCACATTGGGATATATTGGTTGTGCACCATACCCCATTTTATTTTATTTTAAAATATTTTTATTGATTTCAGAGGAGAAGAGAGAGAGAGAAACATCAATGATGAGAGGAAATCATTGATTGGCTATCTCCTGCACACCCCATACTAGGGATCAAGCCCACAACCCGGGCATGTGGACCTGGCCGGAATCAAACTCGCAGACTGATGCTCTATTCACTGAGCCAAACCAGCCAGGGTAACCCCGACCCCATTTTAAGCACTAAAACAACTCACCTGGAAATATATTTCAGGATCCCATCATTTTCTAATCTCTGATTTAGATTTTCTTTTTTTTTAATTTTGTTTTATTGCTTATAGTATTACAACAAGCGTTAGATATGTCTCCATTTTTCTCCCCTGACCCTCCCCCCTCCTCCCCTATCCCCCAGTGTCTTGTGTCCATTGATTATACTCATATGCATGCATACAAGTCCTTCAGTTGATCCCTAATCCCCTCCCCCCCCAAACCTCCCCAGCCTGATTTTCATTGAAAGAAGTTAAAAGTTTTAGGGAAGAGTGGTACTTAAACAAATCTAAATAATGGAAATGGGTAATTTCTGAATGTACTGATTTTCAAATGTGTCCCTCATGTGGATTTGAGAGATAAGGGTGTATTTGTTGGAAAATAGAACCTCATAGACCAAATGTCTAATTCACAGCTAAAGCCTCAGTAGGTAAAGGAAAGCTATTAATCAGAATGTTGACCAAATCCCTGCCAAAAAAACAAACCACAGCCTATGTGTACAGATCTTCCAGCCCCTCTGCCTGGTGTTGAGTTCCAGCTATTGGGAGTGCATCGGTTCTCTTTTGAACCATGCAGTCATCATTTTTAACCCTGCATTAAAAGAGCCTTATATATCTTAGTCACATACAATGAAAGTTGCCCTGACTTTATATAGAATTAACAGACAATGTATTCTGAATAAAAATCAGGGCCATCTAGGAAATACAATTTTACTCTGTATTCACTTTCTTTGTATCCTTCTTCATTAAACCCTGCACCTCCAACTATAACCGTAGGTCTTCCTCTGAGTGCATGCAGTACAGCTGTTCTCTTGAAACTTTCTTTTCAGTTTAGCAACAGATCTGCAATAGGACTCTGATAAAAGCACAATGACTGAGTCAGAACCCCCAAACCCATGAAACCCACAAAAAGCGAGCAAACAACAAAGCCCACGTTCTCCTGTAGAGCGTGCTGATGGGCCTCAGGGAGTGGACATAGTGACGCTGCACAGGCACATGTTTCTCAGCTGTGTGAAGGATCTCTTCTGGGAGGCTGAGCTACCCTGCTGCATGCCAAGCTCCCAGGAGCAGCGAACAAACCTGTCAGGTTGTCTGTCCTTTTTCAGTCTTTGCCACATGTGGGATGTTTTCAGGTTGTACAAGCTCTGAAAACACTAGAGTTAGATCCCACCATTTATCAATAACAGTTTGTAGCTCATATACAGCTTTCTGGAGAAGAGCAGGAATTCACTGAAGCCTAACAGTGCAGCCCCCACAAAGGTTTGCTCCAGGCCTGGGATCGATGTCATCAGTGAAATTTATGGGAACGCCATGACATCCTCTGAGAGGCAGTGCGTTCTCTGCAACCTTTCTTGGATCCCATCAATTATGGCTTAATAAGGCCCTTCCTGCCACTGGAAAAGGCTTTCATTCCCTTACTGCCTCTCTCAGGTGTATCTGTCTCAGTAACAACAGCTGTTTCTTCATCTCTGTGTGTTCCCCGAGAGAAGGTCTCAGTGCTGTCCTCGACTGTCTGTCTGTGTTTGGGTGAATCTCTGTGGTTTCTCTCATGGGGTCTGTTTGCTCAAGTGAATCTAAAGGATTAGTGATCTGAGGTAAAAACAAACAAAATTTGTCCCTAAAACATTTCACATTCCCTGCATGTTTAAAGTCTGTAAAATGGGCACATCTGACTGAATATTATAGTAGCAAAGCATGCTTATGGAAACATCCAAGGCTCTGAAGCAGAGGAGTAATCTGTGGTATGTTGGACATGGATTTGCTCTAAATTTCTGGAGGTTTGGTGCAGAACTGTGGGTTTTGGGCCCTTTGACTCTCCTTCTAGTTCATCCTGATAGTGTCCTCAAGGTTGACTTGAACATGAACTTCTTACACAAGGCTGTCTCTTTGAGAAGAGGGTCTGTTTCACTCTTAAAGAGTCATCGTTGGGATTCCAGCTTCCCTGAAAGAACTCTCAGTCATTCAGGGAAAATACATCTCACTTCCAGGATGTACACATGCAATGTATACTCACACATGTCCACTTTTATGCACACTTGTGCTTACACATGATATCCACACACACATGGGGTGTGTATTTCCATGAGTTTTAAGAAAGATGTTTTAGGAACGTTACATTTTAGGAATGATATGTCATTACTTGTCATGCAGTTTCTCTGGATGGGTAATGCTTTATTTTCTTAGACTGAATTATTTTTTTAGACTGAATTAAAGCTGTGATCATCACAGCTTTAGGACAGTAATGGGCTGCAGACAGAAGTCAGGCTTCCATCTGAGACTTTAGTCAAATCTTTGATTCAAAAGTAGGTCTCAGACCATGCAAAGCAGGCTTCTGAGGTAAAGTCTGGTTAGGGGGAAACTTAGATGGGAAGAAATTAGAAGCTCTCACTTCATCAAGACACCTCCTATCCTTCACTATTCCTAAATATCCTGATTGCCTGTTACTCTACCATGGATCTTACACTTTCACCATCAATAATTTGGGTGTTAAATTTAAGATCATGAAGTTCCTATTAAATGCAGCACTTTTAAAATTATTTATTGATTTTAGAGAGAGAAAGAGGAAGGGAAAAAGAGAGAAACATCGACCTGTTGTCCTACTGAGTTATGCACTCATTGGTTGATTCTTGTATGTGCCCTGACCTGGGATCAAACCCACAACCTTGGTATGTTGGGCTGATGCACTAACCAAATG
Source organism: Murina feae (assembly GCA_004026665.1). Taxonomy (NCBI): domain Eukaryota; kingdom Metazoa; phylum Chordata; class Mammalia; order Chiroptera; family Vespertilionidae; genus Murina; species Murina feae. The sequence goes on from PVJC01003058.1 coordinate 54,774, forward strand.
AACTGCCTGGCCAGGGCCATGAAATCATTATCAAATGTGAAGACAAGTGAAACCAACCTAAGTATTGTATTGGTTCCCTAGGTTTGTTATAACAATTGTCATAACATTACCACAAACTGGGTGGCTTAAAACAATAAAATTCATTCTCTCCTCATTCTGGAGGCCAGAAGTCTGGGATCAAAGTGCCAGGAGGGTCACGCTCACTGAAGGTTCTGGGGAGAAATGTTCTATGCCTTTCTCTTAGCTTATGGTGTTGCTGGCCACCATTGATGTTCCTTGGCTTGTAGACACATCAGTCTTGGCTTCAGTCATCACATGGTGTTGTCTCTGTGTTTCCATTTGTCTTCTCTTCTTATAAGAAACCAGTTACATTGGATTAAGGGTTCACCCCACTCCAGTGTAAACTCATCTTAACTAATGACTTCTTTAATGACTTTGTTTCCAAATAAGGCCACAATCTGAGGTTCTGGAAAGGGCATGAGTTTTGAAGGAACACTATCCAACCCAGTATAGAACCTAAGAGGGTATTAGGCTCTTCCCTGAAACACTCCTTAGTGCATATAGTTAATGTATTAACTTATTGCTACTTAGAAGAAAATTGACAAGATAAGTTTTGGAGCACAAAGGTAGGAAAATGGAAAATGTCCAGAACAGTGAAGTTTAGTTCAGGAACCACTAACCACCAGTGTCTAAATTTGAATGAGTCAAAATAAAAAAAATAATAATAAAATGAAATAAAATTAAAAATTCAATGTCTAAGTATCATTAGCTACATTTCAAATCCTCAATAGCCACTTGTGGCTACTGACTACTCTATTGAGCAATGCAGAAATAGAACATTTCATTCCTGCACAATCTTGGATGGTGCTTATCTAGAACACATCATGGGTAGGAGCTATGGTGGCGGGTCTCAGGAGAGGTGAAGATGGGAGATGGGGGAGTGACGTTGTAGCAGGAGAGGGGACTCAGAAAGAGGGGGTGAAGATGAAGGTAAAATATATATTATTACAGTGTTGCCTCAGGCAACCCAACTGCTGGACCTGGCTCTCATTCCTTGAGCCCAGCATTTACTTGCGGAGAGCAGATACACTAAGAATTTGTTGAGCCTTTGAAGGAAAAGGTGAAGATTTCAGTCAGGGTGGAGTGTTGTTCAGGTTGGCAATGTTACTGACAAAAAGGTATGATTTTTATGAAGGTCTGGAGGATAGTGCTTTAAGTTTTAGCAAATAGTCACACGCCGGCCTTTGCGTAAAGCATGAAGGCACCTGCTCTTCATGCCTTTTTCTTTTATTCGCAACATTTGCACTCTGCCTCAAGTCACTGGGTTCCCCAGGACACAAATAGCCTTCTCTTTCTTTCAAGGAAGCATAGAGTTACTAGTGCTCTTTGAACTTGTGCTGGTTCAACAATTTCCCTGTTGACTGCCATTATGGTGACTTAATACAAAGCCACCAGCCAGTGCTGTGCATGCCCAAAGCCCTGTGGTGACTCCCGTCTAACAACCTTTCCTCTCCCCACAAGATGGGGGAGAGCAAATTACAATTGGGTTTGAAAGGGGTGGGTAACTTACCTTGTCCCTGGGGTTTTGACAGCCTCCTGTTGTTGTGCCCACTGACTGAGGCTGACACAGCTCATTTCCCAAGCTTGGATTTACTGTGATCCCTTGTCACATCTGTGTGATGAGGGGGGTGGGAAAGGAATTTTCATCAGTGCAGTGAGCACTTGTAGTAGCTCCTTACAGCGACCCTCCAGCAGCGTGCACACACACACACACACACGTGTGCACACACTGAGAGATCCCTGTCTATTGTCATCAATCTATAGACCAGTTTTTTAATAAATCTCCTTTTACTTTCCCCTACGTATTTTTCTTTGCCCAATTTTGATTGTGTTTCATATTCAAACAAGGAAGCAACATTGTGACACAGGTGTGTGATAGGGGAAGCCAAAAGGCATATTCTAAATAAGTAAATCATCAGGATGTTCCCCCCTGAAAAGTGTGTTGGGCTGTACAGCTCTTATTATTTGGATGCAAAGGACTGCTATTGAATGAGATGATGGAAACACTGTAAATGATGAGTAGTATTGCATATTTATCAAATAACCTGCCTAAAAGGCAATGAAGGCATCCAATTTTCTCTATTGGATAATAAAACAAATTCTCCAAATTAAATTCAAAGCATTCAAAATTATACTGATTAAAAACAGATTAGTGGTTACGTGGGATCAGAGTGGGCTAGGGACTAAGATTAACTGTAAAGGGGTGACCTGAAGGGTAAGGGCACCATTTTATAAGAGTGGAGGCAGAAGATGAGAGAACTGGAGCACCATGCAGGGACTTCTTTCCATGCACATGTCAATTCCACTCAGAGTCCACTGGACTGAACCTGTTACAAAGTCCCAGCAATGGCAAAGGAGCTGAGAAGGGTAGGCTTCTGTGTGCAAAGAGAGGGCTAATCATTCTACCATCCACATGTGGTATCAGTTTTTGGTGGTGGTTGCACCAGAACTCACCAAACTATATACCTAATATGAATGATTTTATTACATGCCAATATCTTAATTAAAAAGTCAACATAAAATTTCAAAACATTCAGATTGGAATTCAAATTCACAATATCTAGACTGAATTAAAGAATCAGGACTTTTGAAAATTGAGTCCTTAAAAATACTTACCATATGATTTTTAAAAAATTTCTAGCTAGGTGAGAATTTGCCTTATTAAGTATTATTTAGGTGAAACTGATAATAAGGGAGCACTGGACTCATAGAACATAGAACATATAAAATAGGGCAGAGAATTTATCAACTGACCTAGGATTCAAGTTGAAACCCACTTGTTTGTCCTTTTCTTGCACTCTGTGCACTCTACAAATCTTATCTCTGCCTCTACTTTGTTACCTTTTCTCATTTTTTCTTACATTTTTAACTGATAGGTTTCAGTTTCTTACTATATAAATGAGTTCTTGGTCCTGTTGATATAGTTGCTTTATGTTTTGCTCCAGTAATTTTAATTGTGTCAGCTGATAAAATCTCATTAGTACAGCTCAAAACCCATATTAATGTTAGTAAATATTTAAATGTTTTAAAATAAGTTATTTTGGAAAAGGCACTGGCCTTTTTGGAATGTAACTACAGAACCAGTTTAACAAATCACTAGTAGTAGCAACTTATGGTAAACCCAGTAAGAAAGTATTTAACAGAAGAACATGGAGGAATATGTAGTAAGTATTTCTGATGTAGAAGAATGGAAAAGAATGAAATTTGAGGCAGTCAATTGAAAAAAAAATACTTTTCCAATAAGTGAGAAGGTAGTTTTGTAGGTCCATGTTATTGATAAAGAAACATACTATGTGGCTGTCATTGTTCTGTGCTTGTCTCACAAATAGAAGCATGAAAGGAGATGGAGGAGAAACTTTTTCCCACTGAATCCCTTTTCATTTGGGGCAAGATGTAATGATTAAGAAAGCCCATGGCAATTAAGACTTCATCTTGCTGAAAAGTTGAAGCCATTGTCTAGAAAAGGAGAAAAACCAAAAGATGGAGCGTGTATTGCTCTACCCTTCCTCTGCCACAGGGATACAGGACATTCCAGTATGTGCATTTGTTTCTGTATTCCTTCTTCTCATGCAAGATTTTGAAATGAGGAGTTGGAATGCACTTGAATTGACAGCTCTCTGGAGCTCTTGCTTTAACTCATTCTGCTGGTGTTGCTCCCTATTCAAGTGGTCACATTCATGCAAGCCTCATGGAAACACATTTACAACAATCATTGAGTTAGAGTTGGTGCTTAAATATCATGTTACTAATGTTGCATAGTACTGTAAAATCTGTTCAATCACTTGTAAATTTTTATAGATTAGTCTCAAGTTGTATGGACCTACTCAGGGCTCTGAGTGAATTGTGCAGTGGCTTGGAGAACAAGGAGGGTGATCCTTGTGTGTTCTTCCTCAAAGTCAAGGCAAGAGTTTTTGTTTGTTTGTTTTGTTTTGTTTTGTTTTTTTGTTAATGAATCTACAGTTTGTACAGCAAAGAAGAAAGTGAGAAAGCCATTGGGACCTGTGTTGAGAGAAGCAGGTAAGAATCTTCAGTGTTTACCAGAAGGTGGTGGGGGAGGAAGTAATGGGGAAGTGGGAGGGCATCAGGCAAGGAGGTGGGAGAGGCAGTGCTAGAGGGCCTTTCTCCAACAGTATAAGAACATTATACTGCAGCACACAAACAAAACCAAAAAGTAATTTTTAATATTTTATTGTAACTTGAGAGAGAGAGATCCTAAGAAGTCTCAAGGTAAGAGAAAACTGATTTGGCATAAATACAAATAATTAATAATCTAAGCTTGAAAAAAGGAATAGTTTTTTTCCAAGTAAACTATTTTTATAGTTTTAGTTAAGTATATTTTGCAAAAGTTACCAAGGAGTTTCTAGGTTTACTTTGTTAAATTAATTAAGCAAGGAGGGCATTAGGCTGAGGAGCCTTTAATGCATTAGTAGCTACATAAGCAAACCCAAACCTAAGCCTGTGAATACCTCCAGGTTAAGAAATTGAAACCTAAGGACAACTAATCACAAATGGCTAGCCAACTAGGCTTTCCCAAATAAGGCAGCCACTTAAACTAGAACCAATCAAATAATTGCTTTGCTTTTGCCTCTTCTCTGTAAAAAGTCTTTCTTCTGTTTTTGGAATGCTTCTAACTTCTTCTTCTTTGGTACTGCCTGATTCAAATACAGTTTCGATCAAATAAACTCTTAATTTTTAAATAGACCTCAGTCTATCTTTTAATAGCTTGTAACCTAGTCTAATTTTTTTTAAAGAAGGTCTTACTTTGGTTAAATGAATTCTTCTAACAGGGACTTCTCCTAACTTTTGTGTTGGGGGAGAAATACTCATTATTTTTAAATTACAAGCCCATTGCATGGATTTGGGCACTGGTGGGATCCCTCGGCCTGGCCTGCACTCTCACGCAATCTGGGACCCTTCAAGGCATGTTGGACTGCCCATTTCACCTGATTCCTGCAGGCCAGGCCAAGGGACCCCAGAGGTGCACGAATTTATGCACTGGGCCTCTAGTATGCATACAAAATATTTGGTTAATCTTTTCCCACACTCCCTCTGAGAGTCATCAGTCTGTTCAATGTTTCTATGCCTGTGCATTGAACATCTGCCCCTGGAGGTCAGTGCACATCATAGCTACCAGTTGAACAAATGGTTGCTTAGGCTTTTATATGTATAGATTGATAGAGTGAGATACATGTCTTGAGTTTCAGGATGTTTTGTTAAATCTCATATGCACATTTTTAAATTGGATCTCTTTCATATTGTGCTTTTTTGTTCGTCATTTTCTCAGCCTGGAAAATAGCAACTTGTTTTTAGTCTAATAAAAGGAAAGGATGAAAAATATGGTTCAGGGTTGGAAAACCATGTAGGGACCTCCTTTAGCCTCGTTTGGTCAGTTAATTCTTAGGCAGCTTAGTATCCACTTCTTGTTCTCCTTCCCAGGCCCACAGGTTTTTAATCTACATTATTTCCCCTTACCAACTTCTACCACCCATGTTTCAGCTACACAATTCTCTTCTCTTTCTTTGCCATACTCCACAGCAAGTATACTAGACTTGTTCATTTTAGGGTTTTACTTTTAATCTCTATGAAGAAATAGAAGTACAAAACTGGCAAATGTGGAGAAAACATAACCTTATCTAATATTATAAATCTTCATAGTGCTTGTTCCTGGTCCATAGTCCTGCATTTAATTGCTTTGATGCAACTGCAGAAGCATCTGGTGCTGCAAGTCTCCTGATGGCCTTCAAAGTCTGCCCCTCTAGGTTGAATGTGAGATCAAGCTGCTCAGTTGTAGCCCTGGAAATATGGGTTGGCACTATTCCAGAGCCTGGTAAGAATCTCAGTCCTTTTCAGCATGTGTATCCTGGTGTTCCTGTCCACTCTGTTCATCTGCTCTGCCCTATCACAGGGTCCTTGTGGGGTTGACTTCCAAGGATCTCAGCCATTCTTAACAGCCCTTGCCAATGCCTCCTTGCCCTTCTGGGAGATTTCCCTAGCCGAGAGCTCAGGAAGGCCCTGGTCCTTCTTCATGTCTCTCTTACCTTTAGGAACTTTTCTGCATTTCATACTAGTCTGCAATTGACCCAAAAGTTTATTTTGCTAAACTCCTATAGCATCATTTTCTTTTGCCTGACTCTGACTGGCCATCACCACAGCATAGTGTATGGATCAGGTAGTGCAAGCCAAGCATTGGGCTAGGCACTTTACATCAGTTATAAATGTTCTTTTTAAAAATTTTGTTTACTTCATGTCCAGTAGCTCATTGATAATGCTGATGGTACCTAGTATAAGTAGATTTCTCCATGTATTATTCCAAGCAAACATTTGAGCATTGTCTTTAAAATGGCTGTGTGATCCCAAATTCGTTTTTATAGTCTTCATACTTGTCTCATTTTTCTCGTTCTCATCATGTTAGCAGATTTGTTACTTTTGTCACTCAAAGAGCTCATTCATTTTTGTGGAACTTTTCAATAAGTTTTGGTTCCCAACCCATGGGAAACCACCAGTTCATAGGGTTTTCAGAGAAATATCCTGAACGTATTGAGTGATTTAGCTCAGAGTTTCTCAAACTTTAATATGCACGGGAATTGTTTGGAGAGTTACTACAGATGCAGATTTCTTGGGCTCCACCCTGGTGATAATAATTAAATAGATCTGGAGTTATGCCCAGGAATTTGTTTTTAACTATCAACCCAGATGATTCTGATGCAGGTGATATGGAACTACATTCTCAGGAAACTGATTTGACCTTTTTGGTCTGGTTCTCACCTCTGTTTATTACTGGGTTCTCTAATCACTGTTTTGATATCCCTATTCAGTTCTGATGGACATATTAGATTTATATAAGCGAATGTGGACATGCAAAAACTACTCCAGGCATAATTTCCACCAAGGAATACAAAGTTTTCTCTCCTCCTTCTCACAAATATTTTCTAAAACTCAAAAAGTATCTGAAGATGAAATAATTTTAAAAAATGATTTGCAAAGCACTATTTAAAGTCAACAAATATTAATTTTATTTATATTAAAATATTGAATGTGTACCATTAGAATTGCTTTATTATATACATTATGTAATTCATGTATTCAAAAAGTACAGAGAATAATAGAAAATAGACACATATGAACTCAACTTCTGTATTAATACATTAACATTTAAAAAGTTATTGAATATCCATGTTTTAAAACATTTATCACATATATTCTTATCTGTAAGCAGTGAATAGCATTGCCTTGAGCACTTTAAAATTTTACATAGGTGGAATATTATCACATATTTCCTTTTATGCATTTTAAAAATTAACATTGGTTTTGATATTTATGTTACTCCATGAAAACTTAATGAAGTTTCTTCAACTTTTGTGTAGCATTTCCTTTTATAGACTACTAGAGGCCTGGTGCACAAAAATTTGTGCACTTGGGGGAAGGGGGAAAAGTTCCTCAGCCCGGCCTATGCCCTCTCGCAGTCTGGGATCCCTCGGGGGATGTCCTCCTGCTGGCTTAGGCCTGATACCCTGGGGATTGGGCCTAAGCTGGTAGTCAGACATCACTCTGGCAGCCCAGGAGCACTCGGGTGATGTCCTCTTGCCAGCAGGGAACGGGCCTAAGCTGCAGTCAGACATCCTTAGCACTGCTGAGGAGGCAGGAGAGGCTCCTGCCACCACCGCTGTGCTGGCAGCTGTCAGCCTGGCTTGTGGCTAAACAGAGCTCCCCCTGTGGGAGTACACTGACCACCAGGGGGCATCTCCTGCATTGAGCGTCTGCCCCCTGGTAGTCAGTGTGTGTCATAGTGACCAGTCATTCCCAGTTGTTCTGCTGTTAGGGTCAATTTGCATATTAACATTTTATTATATAGGACAGAGGCCTGGTGCACAGGTGAGGGTCGGCTGGTTTGCCCTGAAGGGTGTCCTGCTGGGTGCCTGGCCAGCCTGGGTGAGGGGCTGATGACTGTTTGCAGGTTGGTCAAACTCCCCAGCAGGGACTCTCACCCCATGGGAGTGTGGCCAGCCTGGTTGAGGGGCTGAGGGCTTTCTTCAGGCTGGCCACAGCCCCTTCAGGTTGGGGGTCTATACTGGGGTGCCTGGCCAGCCTGGGTGAGGGGTTGAGGGCCGTTATCAGGCTAGCCATGGCTGTGGGCTGGAAGCAGGTATCTTGGGTTTATTTATATTCTGTAGTTGAAACTTTGTTGCCTTGAGCAGAGCTTAGGGCCTTCAGGGCAGGTGGAAATCTTGGCTTTCTCCATCGCCGGGGCTACGCAAGCTTCCTGCCTTGCTACAGCTCCCTGACTGCTGCCATCTTTGTGACGGAGTGAGGGTTAATTTGCATATTACTCTTTTGCCTGGGAAGAAGACCCCCAAGCCCCTCTCATTGCTGGCTTCACAGAGCCCAGGCCTCTGCGATCACTGTCTCTGATCCTGCCCCCTGCCATAGCAAGCTCTGCCCTTGTCCCACTGGCAGCCTCTGGCCAAGGCCATAGGCCTGGGCAGAGGACCCCCAGACCCTGCTTTATCATGTTCGCCAGTGCCCAGACCCCTGCCCCTCTGATCACTGGCTCTGTGGAGCCCAGGCCCCTGCGATCTCTGGCCTTGCCCCTTCCCAGACCTGAGGCCTCTGGCCCAGGCCTTATGCCTGAGTAGGGCACCCTCATACCCCTTTAATTACCGGCTCTGCCTCTGCCCCCTCCAATCGCCGGCTCCACCCTTGACCATGCCTGAGGCCTCTGGTGAAGGCCTCTGGCCTGGGCAGGGGACCCCCAGCCCCCTCTGATCACCTGTTCTGCCCCTTGGGCCCCCCACCTCCACCGCCACCTGCCTGGCTAACAGGCCTGACCACTTCAGTGGTGGGGCTGAGCCAGACTGGGCGCCACCATCTTGTGGCTATGAGCACCGCCATCTTGTGGCTATGGGCGCGGCCATCTTTGTAATGGAGTGATACCTAATTTGCTGATTACTCTTTTATTAGATAGGATGTGGCTATGGGCACCACCATCTTGTGGCTATGGGGACGGCCATCTTTGTGACGGAGTGATGCCTAATTTGCATATTATTCTTTTATTAGATAGGATAATTTGTCATTCTCTTATTGAGGATTATTAGGTACTAACCTTTTTTTTCAGCTTTTAAAAATATTGTTGAATCACACCAGTGTGCTAGAATTTCTTTAGGTTACATCACCTAGATATGGCATTGCTATAAGACCTGTCTATTCATAATTAAAAATGTACATTTAAAATAAAATACAAAAGTAATCATTAGACAACTAAGTCTTTTTTGTTATATTTTATTAAAAATTCACACTTAAACAACCTTCTGTTTTATACTCCTCATTCTTTTATACTCAACCTTCTATTTATCTACTCTTCATTCTGTCCTGGAAACTCAGAGTTGTCGTCCATGGGTACACATAATTTTTTATTCGATTTTTTTCACTTAACATAATTGCATATAAATATTTCATTCACTTGACCCATTTATTCAATAAATGCTTAATTAGTGGCTCCCATGGGCCAGGCTAGTTCCTGAGGACAGAGACAGAAATCCTGACTGTTGAATCTTTCATTAATTTTACATAATCACATAGACCAGATTTTATCTTTAGGAAGCAATTAACACTACATAATAGTATGGTATGATTTGCTTATTGAATTCCTCAGGGAATGGTGTTTATTTTAGAAATGTATGCATACATGACATCTATGTCAGAACTAAGGACTGAATTTGATTAATGTGATATTATCATGTTGCATGTGTGTCTAAGATGCTCAGATTGACTTAGAATAAGCCAGATCTCAGCTATTGTCATTAACTCCCACTTTTCTCTCCATTCATTATCTGCAACTCAGCTTAGAACCTTGACTGTTAGAGAGGTAACAGACCTGAACTTTGGCGTGGGTTTGAGTACTGGCTCCTTGGCTCGAGAGATACATAAACTTGGGCAAATGAATGAAGCTCCTTGTTTCTCAGTTTTCCTTTCTGTAAAATAGGGATACTAACACACTCAGTTGATACTTTGGGAAATCCTTAAAACTGTGAGGATTGGCTCTGGTTATGCAGTAAAGCTCTGGTTTTTGAAAGTCAGATTTCACTTCCTAAAGCAAGCTACTTGAGGGATATATTGAGACATAGAAAAATAAGGCAGCAATATGCCTGAGGGAGAAAACTCAGACTGTTTTTTGTTTTTTTAAAATTTTTTTTGCAGGAAATCCAGGGCTCTGAGCTCACTGGAAGCTGTTCACCACTGGCTTCCTCTCCCTGATGTCTGCTTGGACCTGTGACTTCTGTGACTCCAAGAAGAGAGAGAGGCTGACAGATAGGTGTGTGCATACACATACACACATCTACACACAGAGGCACACAGGAGAAAGGGAAATATGGTTAAAGAGGGGAACCATGTCAAGAAGTTACTGTTAGAAAAAATCCATCCATTTGAGTATGTTACCTAATAGTACAGCAGTTTGTTTTTAAAATGTGAAAATCAATCAGTTAGGTATTTAGGCTGCTCTCACTATATGTAAATGCAGTGGTCATTTGTACATACATCCAGGCCAAATAATCGAATGTGGAAGAAAGTATAAAGTAACAACTAATCTTAACATAACCAGTTTCAAGCTTACTTCTTTAGAAAATGCTTGTTATCACCCATTGCCTCTTCCTTCTCCTCCTTCTTTCTGCCCCTTTTTTCTGTCTATCCTTCCATGCCAGAAATGCTTCTAACCCTGGGGAAAATGAAGTAATTAAATGTGCCTGCATTTATTTCTTCAAATTTCTGTTTAAGTTCAGCTCAGATATGAATCAAATACGTGGTGCTAGAAAAGAGTTAAGGCGTGCTCTGAATGTAGTGGGCTCCTATGAAGTCACTGATTAATATAATTAAAAGCCTAAGTTAATTGCATTACTTTCCATTAGCCTTCATTGTATACGTACCTTCCAAGGACCAGACTACCCATCCCCACAGGGCTCTGGTTCCAGGTTTATCCAAGTGAGATGGCTGCTTTTGAAACCAAACCTTTCATCAGTCCCCTATTAATTAGCTAAATGCCGCATCGGCTTTTGCATCCATGCCTGCCAGCTAGGCATGAGCACAGGAGAGAGGAGCTCAGGTCCTCTTGGCTCATCCTCAGCCTGGTGGTCATTGGTATTCCAGGACAAGTCAGCTTACTGTAATTTGAAATTGGTCTGCCGTCCCATTAGGAATCTGCTCGATCAATACCAAGTGAATTAGAGTTTCAGTGATCTGATTAACTCCCCATTATTTTCTACCCTGGCTGATTTAGAATGCATGATGAGACAATATTCCAGTTTCTTTGCTTTATCCCAGTTTAAGTGAAATATAGACATCTAAGGAAGCAGTGCCTGTGCATTTGATTTGGCTCATCTGTAATAAAGTCAAACACTATGAGTATCTCCCTCATCAAGACAGTCTTAAGTGACTGAGGGCTGCCTCCTGCACACCGGGGAAGCTGTGAGTGACAAGGGGGAGAAGTAGGTGGGAGCACTCACTGCTCATCTCCTCGCTTTCTCTTTCGAATGGCCTCTTGAAGGGCATTTAATAGGGTGGTTCAGTTATTTGCCATATGATCAACATTAGCAGCTCTGTGACTGACGCCCTGGGTCATATGGTTGGAAGGCAGACTATAATTCTCTCCCAAAGGAACAGGAGGTTTATGACAATAGGGTAACTAAATGATGTGTCCTGATGACTGAAAACGGGCATTGTAGCCAGCCAGACCTGAGCCAAGTGCTTGCTGCCCTTGGGGAAAATGTTTGGTGCTCTCAGATAGTGAATTTGACTTTCTGGGCAGGAAGACTGTTTTCATGCCCTGACTCAGGGCTTCAGAGAAATCCGAAAAGACCTCAATAAGTCCATGTGTAGCTCCCAGAGGCTCAGAATTCAAACTAGTAGAAAACACAGCACCTGAAATAATGCAAGCAATGGAACTACATTTTTTAGAAATACAGTTGTATTACTTCCTTATATGTTTGAATTCTCTTGGCCAAGCATATTCTGGTAGAGGTTCCTGAGTAGTTTATTATTATTTTCTTAGAGTATGGGATTTGTAATAGGATTATCAATTGCTCTAGTATTGTCCAAATGCTTTAAAATAAAAGCAGTATACATTTTAAACAGACATGAGCTATAGTAATGTAGCACCGTGTTTTTTAACCAGTGATCCCAAAGCAATTCAGCATGGTTTGTATTTAATATGACCTCTACTAAGTATCATCCCATCTTCCTTTTAGGACTTAGCAATTTAGAATATTCCATGTGCATGATGAAGACATTTGGCAAGAGGCAATATAAGATGACCTCCTAGCTAGTTATATAAACCCCTGGATTGGGAATATAGATGTATACACGTGGAGTATCTTAGCATTGACAGATGTTAGCTCAATGGGAGGTTTGGTCAGCCTCAGGTCTTAGGAGTTATGTTGGTCTTCCCCACTATTGATACTCAACTGAACATTTCTGAATATCTTTTTTGTGTTTTGTCTTCCAATTATGGTTCATGCAAGCTAATTAGAGCACAATTATCATGGTGATTTATAAAAAGAAATAAAGTATAAAATACCCCAGATCAAAATAAGAGATTATTCATCCTGCGTTTGAATCCTGCTCTTTCCAGATAGGTTAATTTCTTTGCCTTTTTAAGCCAAGGTTATTTACCTCCATAAAATGAAAATAAGTACTATAAACATTATAGGATAGTTTTATGGATTAAAGATAATTATACATGTAAATTATTTAGTGCATAATAAATGCTCAAAGCTTGTTAGCTTTCTTCTTTTCCTCAACATGTTCAAAGAGTGTGAGAACATTTTTTTATGCCATTCTCTACTTTAAAGTCTTCCATCCTAAATTGGAAAGAAATAACAGGCTCCAGATAAAGGAGTTGTATCAAGTATTTTTATGCACATGATTTAATTGGAAAATTACCACAATTTTGCTCTGAAATATCTCAAATTTCTCACCTGGGAACAATCGAAGTTACATAAAGAAATGATTCAAACTGTATCTAAAAGTAGAATGACCAAAAGCTCTGATTATTAATACGAGACCAACTCTGAGCCCCTCTGCTGGAGGAAAGGACCGCAAGGGCTTAGAGGGTCTGGGCTCAGCAGGATTGTTTTCAGGTATTTCTGATCTTCACCATGTTTGTTAGTCCCCAACTTCTGACATATTTTGACAATAGACTTAGTCCTTTCTTGGTTTTGATTGTGTATTTATATCCACAGATTAAAGTAGAATATTCTCCCATTGCATTTCTGCTCAATTAAAACTCTCAAGCTTTTATCATACCTACTTCTGTTTTTTGTGTGTTTTGTTTTATTTTGGTGTATGTGTGATTAATTATTTTTCACATGTAAAATGTAACATTAACTTTCCCCAAATAAATATTATTATGTTGATTTCAGCCAATCTCTCCAGTTCGTTAGCATCTTTTTGGATATTTATTGTATCATGTTCTTAATTATCTTTCTAGCTTAGGGTTCTTCATTCACTAGTAGAACATGGTACACAATAGCTCTAACACCATCCTGATTTCGATCTTGAAATCCATATGCTTGGTCCTGGAGTTGAATAATTACCCACTTGTGCCAGCGAACCAGCCCACATTTCTCTGTACTACTACTGCTGCTCTTGCTGCTGAATGTCTTCCAATTGTCCCTTCATACCTTACCCTTTTCCACCCTACTTTGTGTCCTGGAGGCTGTTCTATATGGACCACATCAATGGACTCCCAGTCCTCTGGCTTCTAATTGAGTGTGGCTCCTGGGGTTGGCTGAAGAGAGGAGGGAGGAAGAGGTGGGAGATCAGGGTGGTTTTTCTCCCAGCTCCCTCCTAGCTGAATTCCCATGAGTTGACTGCCTGTTTTGATTCAGATTCATGGCTCCCGTAGGGAGACATCATGCATCTCATAATTATTGTACATTTTGTGGACTATGAGACAAAATGGACAGTTATCTTAAATATGCAGCTATTAATATCAATTTATGTCTATTACAAATTACTGTTATAGATTTGCTGACTTGTACATAGGAAATGCATAAAAACATACATAAAATTTTATCATCTTTGGATCACTATATTTGATGACACCATGCTATTGCATTTTAGTGATAGTTTGACTATTGCTTGAAGCTCAACTTATAACCCAAATGTCACAATTAAGTTATTAACTGGGTGGTGAAAATACTCATACTTAGCACTTACATGTTGCTTTTCACCATTAATGTGTATGACAAATAGGAGCCAATCAATAGCACAGCAGTGTATTCAGTAATGATCTTTTACTGTTGCTTGGTTCATTTCAGTTCAGAGGCCATTTACTAATCATACCGTAAAACTGGTGACAAGTTAAAGTTAATAGACAATATTTATTTGAGTATGTTCTTCTGTATCCCGTCTCTTTATCGGTTTGACTTTCCACTGGATGGTGAACCGTAAAGGCAGAGATTATCTTTCTTCTCTGTGTCCTCAATGCCTAGTATAGGACCCGACACCTGGTAGACATTCAAAAAAGTATTTATAGAATAGATAGATGAATGGATAATCGAGGTGATCATTGGTGTTGTTTCTAAAACCTATTGTAACAAGTGTCTGGGGGATTATGCTTTCAATGTCAGATATTTTCAATTGAAAAGAAGGGCCATAGTTTAAACTTTTTGAAACTCATGCTAAATTGATTCAAAGCTAGAAAGCAGCCTGTAGCAATGCAATGGACACAACCCACCATGTTGTGGGAAGCTGAAAGTTGTTCCTCAGCACTCCATTTGCAGCAGTCTTTGTTCACATAGTTCTGCTCCATGCACTGAAGTCTGACTGCTGGAGCAGGTCTTGGTATGCAGAGTTTCTGTCTCTTTTCTTTTGGTGCCTTGAACACGTGAGATCCTGTAGCTTTTGAAGGAGGCCACCAATCATGGCAGCAGCCTTGACAAGCAAGTTATGACATGTTAGACATCTCCATCATTGCTTGTCAACACCCACATCAGAGAGAAGGAGAAATGTTTTGGAAGGAATAAAAAGAAGACTGAGGCAATAACATCCAATGTGGAAAATACTTAATTGCATAGCTCTATGTAAAAAAAAAAAAAAAAAAAAGAGAGAGAGAGACATTTCAGCGTTATATTTCAATACGCATGACAAGGATTATTGAAAACAGATCAAGTTAATGTTGAAGAAGAATCAGATTTTAAAACGTCTTTGAGACAATCCAGTCTGACCTCCTTATTTTACAGATGAGGAAATTCTGACCCCTCCCCCCCCCAAAAAAAAGATAAACTACTCACTCCAGGTCATACAGCCAGGCTTTTGCTACTGTTTCCCTCAATACCATGTTCATTTCAGTACTCAGTACTCAATGTTCTATATAATTGGTAATTTTAGAATCTAAAATTGAAACATGGAAATTATTCTTCCAAACATTAAGTGAAAATTGATTTTGTATTAACTGTTGATGATGTATAGATAAAACATTCCCACACTTGACTACCTCTAAGGATTGATCAAGCCTTACCATGGAAGGAGGGGAGAATATTCTTATAATAAAAGGAAAAATGAAGCTTTTTCAGTTAAGATTTTTAAAAATTCAGAATGAATTTTGCTTATTGAGAAGTAACTCAGACTCTGGGATTTTATAATAATAACTTTAAAGATAGTTCTCTTTTTAAAATCTTTATTGTTAAAAGTATTACATAGGTCCTCCTTTTCCCCCCACTAACCTCTTCCAGCTTGCTCACATCCTCCTAAAGATAGTTCTTCCATCACAGTATAAGTAATGTCAATTTGGTTTAAAATAAGTAGCTTTAAAAAAATCAAAGAATCAATTATTAAGAATTCTACCAACTTGTCTTCAATTATTAGTAATTTATTTTCCTATTACTGTGCTTCCATTTTTATGGTACATTTTAATGTAATGGAGACCTATTTTAATTTTACTTGGTAATGAATGTATCAAGAATCTGAAATTAACATGCTATAGAAAGGTGGGGCTAGAAGACTTAGAGGCAGAGCAAACCATGGAACAACCAGTAGGAGTAACAAGTGATGCTCCTGTCTAAACTAAAATAGCTATTCGAAGCAGAAAAACAATACAGTTGGGGCCACTAAATGTTTTTCTGCCACTGGCACTCGGAGAAGGTATCAGAGAAGTATGTTTTCTAGAATGGAAAGAAAAATGGACCAGAAAAGATAGTTAAAATGCAGCATGCAGTTTTCTGGAAAGTGGAAGGGACCCTGTCCACAAAGATGGAGTCAGAACCAGTGGGTAGGAGATGATATTCGATCAGCTATTACTCAGAAAGAATGCCTAGCCACTTCCAAGGTGTACTGGTTCAGGACTCATCCCACCATCTAGCTATGACCTGGGAAAAATTGGGTTATGAGGAGGTAGTTGTGGCAAGTGATTATGACAGAGAGTTAAACAGGGTCTAACATAGACAGGATGCTCAATTACCAATGAGTGAATGATTGGCCTAATGAGCCAGAATAAGGTGTTTGGATTTTAGCCCAGGCCAGTGGATCTCCAGCAGAGGACAGCAAGATCGAATATGCACTCCATAAAGACTTGTCCTGTGGAAAATGGACCCAAGTGGGAGCTAGGGAGACCAGTTAGAAGGCTCTTCTGGTGGCTTGAGTAAAGGTAGTGGCTACTCAAACTTTGGAATATTAGGTGTTTATCATTTTCTGTTAATTAAAATAGTTCATATAACTTGTAAAGATTTGTGTGATGTATATCAATCAGATCATCTCAGGCATGCTTTTATCATGCTACCTGGCAATATTGTGAAATTAGGGATTTCAGCAAAATATGGTAAGAGCTCATTTATTTAGTGCGATTTGAACTATTACAAAAAGTTGGATAAAGTGGGGTATGGTGAAAACATGACACAATCATATATTAACTGTTGTATCTAACCTAAAAATGTAAGAACTCACTCATTCACAGTCTTTCTATCTAGAGCCAGAATCCTTGTTTTTTTTTAAAGATATATTTTTATTGATTTCAGAGAGGAAAGGAGAAGGAGAGAGAAATAGAAGCATCAGTGATGAAAGAGAATCATCATATCTTGATTGGCTGCCGCTTGTACACCCCTACTGGAGACTGAGCATGCCTCCTGCACACCCCTTACTGGGGACTGAGCATGCAGCCCAGACAAGGGAATCTAACTGTGACCTCCAGATTCATAGGTCAGCGCTCAACCACTGAGTCACATGGGTCAGGCAAGAAACCTTGTCTTTTTTTTTTTTTTTTAATATACAGAGAGGAAGGGAGAGGGATAGAGAGTTAGAAATATAGATGAGAGAGAAACATCGATTAGCTGCCTCCTGCACACTCCCTACTGGGGATGTACCTGCAACCAAGGTACATGCCCTTGACCAGAATTGAACCTGGGACCCTTCAGTCTGCAGGCCGACACTCTATTCACTGAGCCAAACCGGCCAGGGCAAGAAACCTTGTCTTTGAGCATGCATCTTCTCTCTGCAGTTACCTGTAGTCTTTTTTTCATAAAACACAAACAAATGCATTTTTATTATATCCAAATTCATTTTTATTCAAGTAGACCCTTGTGAAGCATTTAAAAATGTTCATACTTGGGGAACAGCAAGATGGCGGCATAAGGTAAACACCGTAAATGCAGCCGTGAACAACTATTTCAGAAAAACCACGAAAAGAACACACAGACACCACTCGCACCCACAGGAAGGCTGGCTGAGTGAAAATCCTACAACTAGAAAAGAGTCTGAGACTCAGAGGAGCGGCGGAAGCAAAGTACAGAGGTACGGAGGCGCGCGCATGGGGCTTGGGGAGAGGGCTGGCGCCGGAGGACGCAGTTCTTTTCCAAATGGAGAGAGCCACAAGTTCCCAGCGACTCTGAACTCCAGTTCCAGGCGAGAGTCTGAGGACCCGGACACCCGGAGAAGGGGGACTGACTGGCACCGAGAGGAAATCCAAAGCGGGTTTCTCTCAGTGTTGCTTGCAGCAATTACCGTGGGACACAGAGACCTGGTGTCTCTCAGTGCAGGGCTGAGAATCAGCCATAGCTATTTGCTCCGCCCTGCCCTGCAAACTCCCCGAGGCCCCGCCCCTCCCAAGCTGCGCCAGAGGCTTTTGCATATAAAAGACTGAGTAGCCTAAGGCAAAGGTTTAATCAACACCTCCTTAAAGATGCAGGAGCCAGCCTCACACAGTGGCCAGAGTGGGACTAACCTAAACAAAACAGATCCACAAGGAACACACTCGGGGCAGATGCAGTGAGCATAAAAGCTCCACTGAAACAACTCTTGCCCCATAAGGGTGTCTCCAGCACAGAAGTTCTCCCATTGTAGACACAGCTGACTCTCATAACCAAGTGGCTTAGAGGTTAATTCCTCGCAGTGATCGCCTAAATCAGAAAGGGAAGCAGCCAAAATGCGGAGACAAAGAAACAGGTCACAAATGACAGAAATGGAGGAAAGAAAACGACAGGATATAGAGTTCAAAACCACGTTTATTAGGTTTTTCAAGAAATTTCTAGAGACTGCTGATAAATTTAGTGAGACCGCTGATAAATTTAGTGAGATCCTCAATGAATCTAATGAGACCCTCAAGGATATGATAAAGGACCAACTAGAAATTAAGCATACACTGACTGAAATAAAGAATATTATACAGACATCCAACAGCAGACGAGAGGATTGCAAGAAGCAAGTCAAAGATATGAAATATGAAGAAGCAAAACCCA